>RJWM01044310.1:0-13355 GCA_004363535.1 Dasyprocta punctata | reverse complement strand
TTTCTTATTTCATTGAAATGTTTTCCAGGTCTTGTATTTTATTTAACTTCTCACATATTTATGTTTTGTCTCTCCAACTTGATTGTAGGAATCCTTGAGAGCAAGATTAGAGTCAAACTCTCGCACTTCTGTTTCAGCAAGTGGAGACAAACAAGTAACACATGGGAAGCTAAAGTTAACTTCCCAAACACAATCTTTTTTGTCTGCTTTGCTTTGATTAGGGTAATAGCTAGACTAACTGGAGCAAAAGGTGTCCCTGCCAGGAAAGATGGACTTAGACATGGATGGTACAGGCTTTTCCTGTAGAACACTGATGTACTACCACTCTGTGAACTGTGAAGATGAAGGAAGAGTTGTCCTCAGCCCAGGTGAGAGTCACATTGGATACTGGGAAATCTAAGTTATAGCCCAAGGAGTCAACTCATGATCTGGAAGAACTCTGACTGTGGAATCCTAGACCAGGAGTTGGCAGACTATGACCCACAGACCAAATCTATCCTCATCATCTGTTTCTGTCAATAGAGTTTCATTGGCACACAGCCATGCCTCTCCTATGAGGTTAGATACGATTTCAGGCTAAAATGGCAGAGTTGAGTAGTTGCTACAGAGACCATGTGGCCCACAAAGCTAGAAATACTTATTAACTGACCCTTGTGTCTAGAAAAAAGTTGGCACATCCTCATTTATTATTTTTTTTTATTTTTTATTTTTTTAAATATTTTATTAATAATAAAAGACAAGACAGAAGAGAATCCCCCATACTTGCTACATTGCCTGTTATAAAGAGATGCTTGGGTTGCTGCCCAGAGGCCTGGCCAAATCTACAAAACAAAAGTTGGTTGATGTTCCTTGGTTGCTACTGATCCAGCCAGACCTCCAAAACAGCAGGTTGCTTACGGGGGGGGGGGGGGTGTTTAGTGTTTGTGCCCGATTCCAAGGGCACATCCTCATTTAGGCTGACTCCTTGTCCCCACATACAGCTTTCTTATCATAAAGCCTGGGATGCAAGACTGAATAAGGAATCATCAAATGTCTTTGTAGTAGGATGCCATGTCATGAGAGCACCATCTCACATAGGGAGCCAAGGAGCTTCTTTCTTCAGAAACCTGCCTTCTCTCAGCCCCACGGAGCAGAGTGGGCACCTGCCTGCAATGCTGAGTGGTCCCCATTTATTATTGATACTACTGCAGAGCGTAGATGGAATAGAGATGGGAGTAGCTTGGGCAGCTCCAGCCAGTGCTGTAGTAGGTTTCTCTGTTTCTCTGAATTCCTCCCTGTCTGATTTAATTTGATTTGAAGAAATCCACTGATGTAATGATGTGGTTGAAGGACAGTAACTGTGCAAATCCTCTTGAATCTCTGGAAATAAGAAACATTCCCATGAATGGAAAACAACTGGAAAAGATTTCTTCATTTAGAACCAGCACGTTAGAGCTGGAAAGTCCTCTGGAACATACCCAGGTTCAATCCTCTCACTAAATAGAGAAGGAACTATAGTAATTGGCTCAGGGTCACCTACCTGGCTAAATTCTTCTTCTTCTTCTTCTTCTTCTTCTTCTTCTTCTTCTTCTTCTTCTTCTTCGTCTTCGTCTTCGTCTTCGTCTTTGTCTTCGTCTTCTCCTCCTCCTCCTCCTCCTCCTCCTCCTCCTCCTTCTCCTTCTTTGTTTGTCTGAGACAGGGTCTCACTATGTAATCCAGGTTGGCCTCAAACTCCCAGCAATCCTCCTGCCTTAGCCTCCCAAGTGCAGGGATTACAGGTATACAACATGATGCCCAGCTGTGGCAGAGTCATTCTTGAGTCCAAAACTCCCACTTTCCAGGCCACTGCTTCCTCCACTCATTATTCCAGTCACCAGCCAATTATGAGGCATTTACTAATGACCAGGAGTTGCACTGGCTGTTCGTTGGTTATGGAGTCATGAACAATATATACTACTGATATCCTGGGTTTTTCAGTTAATGGCCAGGTCAAGATGGATATTATATATTTAACAGTTACGGTAAGTTCTTTGCTAGAACTCAACAAGGTACAATAATAGAAAAATCCTACTTTCCATATTTCATTATATTATTAACAACTGTGATAAGTGCTTTGATAGAAGTGAACAAAGTACAATGACAGAAAAATCCTATTCGCCATATTTCATAGATTCTGGGCATGCAATTCTAAAAATGTTTTAATATTTCTGATGTTAAATTCAATTTATAACAGATGATACTTGAGATATGCATGGCATTTTGCTTTCTGAGTGGTACATAGAATAATGGTGCAGCTCACCAACTGATAGTATCTTAACTTTAACTATATAAAGTAGATGAGTCAGTCAAGTCTGACCTTTGTCCATTTAATCCAAGTTCTGAAGGCTAAGAAGAAGCCAGCTGTTCCAAAAGCACAGAGAAGAACATTTCAGACAATGGAATCATCTGATGTAAAATCTCAATGACAGAGAAAAACAAAAAACTGTGGAGGAACTGAGTGGAAACCAATGTGGTTAGAGTAAGAAGGAAGATTCTAGAAATTCCTTAAGTGTGTTTAGATCAATCATTCAGATCATTCAGATCTTTGAAAGTTATGGTCAGGAGTTTGGATTTAAACAGTAGAGTGTCACAAACAGCTTTGTAGTTTTAATCGATGGTCTCCAGAAAGGAAAATATAAAACCTATGTTATTATTTTATGGGGCAAGATTAGAATCAAGGAGCAATTTTAGCAGTGCAGGGGAGAAATGGCCATGGCTTTGATTTGGGTGGGAAGGAGGAGCTGATCTGAGAGATGCTCAGGTGGTGCACCAGGAGGTGCAGAGGAGCCTATGGAGGGGTTTGCAATGAGAGATAAGGGAAGAAGTCCAAGAACAAAAGCCTTTCTTGGTATGGCTTGTTTGATATTCTGAAGTTACCTCCCGAGGATATTCTGTACTTTCTCTAAATCTTCTCCAAGCCATGCACCATGGAGCTCTCTCTGAGGAAGAAGTGAGAGTCCCAAAGCAATGGGGTGACATTGTCTCATTCTACTTTTTAAGCATACTCCAGTTAACTTTTGGTCTTCTCAGCTCATATGTCACCTTGCTTGTATTAGTCAAATTAATCACCATATACAAAATTGTGGGAAGGTAGAATTACACATGATGTGAATCACCAAGGCACTTTACAACTTTATCACCTCATAACATCCTTGCCTAGATTTATCAATAGCAAATCATTTGGGCTCTTGAAGTCCACTAAACTCAGGTCCTCCACCATCACGGGTCCCCACAGAGCTCCTTGGCAGTTATATACAGTGGTAAGGAAATGATGTGTCTCTGCTCAGTCCCCCAAGTTCCCAGAATAGTCCGCAGGGGCCCTGTGGGTGGGCGTCTGGGACTCTTGCATCTCAGCCTCCCATCTTCCTCCGTATTTCCAGTCCTTGTGCATCAGCTGCTGTGAAGTCACCAGGAGGAACATAGCAGAGCATGCGCCAGCCTCTTCAGCCTGGAAATGACTCCTCTGCCTTCTGCCTCCATGGGAATTAGGGGCGGTAGGAGTAGACGAGTTTAAGTTCAGATGATGACAAGGGACCCACGTGGATATTCCTGGTGATGGGTGCACCTGCTGCTCACCCACTCCTACCTGCCTCCTGCAGCCTTAGGCAGTAGTAGGAGGCCTGGTCAAAGCTCCTCAGGACCATCCAGGTGAGCAGGGTGCCACCTCCTCTTGCTTGCTCATTCCATGGAAACTTTCTTTGCCTTCCCATCATCTGGTCCTTGTAGGATTAAAGCCAGTGACTGGGTAATGAGTCAGGAGTAGAACCCTGTTTGCTGTCTCTAAAAATATCTGCTCCTGTGTGTTTTGAATTACTAATTATGCATTCGTCATCCTTTCTGCTCATTTAGCATTTTTCCTATGATGCCTGCAGTATTAGGTACTCCTAGGGGACCAAGCCAGTGACACCTAGGTCATTTTTTCCTGCAGATGGCTGCGCTCAAGTGCTAGGAGGAGAGCAGGACTTTACTTCAAGTTGGCTGACCAAAGGCTTCTGAATACTCTGAATTCTCAGAGTATTAACTGTCTCTATAATTCATATCCTGGATTTGTTGTGGCTTAGGTGGGCTTGACTTCAAGACAGTGACATCAAAGAGAGAAAAGAGAAACCAGAAACAAGTGAGCCCAAGGCCAAATGAGGCCCCAGACATGCTGACAACCCAAATTAAAGAATTGTGGTGAGATGGATACTGTCTTGGATAGTATTTGCACCCAATGTGGAAGAGCCTGTAGTCATGAATGACTTTCATTCTGATGGCCAACCCTAATACATAACAGTGACCATCCTATAAAGAAGAGGACCCTGAGGCTGTGCCCATGCCCAGTGAAAAGGATCACCAGACTCACTGACACTGCTTACACAAGCCAGGGCTAAGGGAGAGCAAGACCTCATTGGCCCCTTTCCTCTGGTCAGTGCTGGGAGTTTGGAGTTAGGAGAATGGCAGAATCCATAGTTCCACAGCTTTCCTTCTGAGAGGAGCAGAACTGTTCAGAAGTGAAGATAAGAAAGGGTGGTCTGTCTGACCCTCCCTAATAAGTTGGCTTGTCTAGCTCACAAAACTGATCTCACAGTAGACAGGTCAGGACAGCTCTCCTATAGGCCTCTCACAGAGGTATTCACAATGATGGTGACAAAGCGAAGGAGATGTGATCAGAGGTAGGCCTGAATTACTTGTGTTCACCTCACACACACCAGAGAATATGCTTTTAGCAAACAGACTAAGTCCAGACCCCACTTATTAGTAGAGCCAAGCATTTTGATACAATGGCAGCCTTGTTCTGTTACTTGTACGTGAGGCTGGGCCTCAGTGACTCCTGGGAAACAGAACTCAACAAGCATTGAGATCTTGTTTGCACCATCTTTAACCCAGATAATACAATGGCTTCCATACCCAGGTTAATTCCACTCCAATTCATCATTACTAAGGCTGCCAGAATGTTCTGTCCAAAGCATACTTCTCATTATGATAGACCCTTTTTAAAATTCTTCAATGAATCTCCTTCACTCAAAATAAAATCTAAGCTCCCAAATACAGCATGGTGGGTCCTCCAGATGTATGTGGCCTTTCTACATCTCTGGTCCTGTGATTTGCCATTTCTCCTAATTCCTCCTAACGTTACTGTTTTGTGGGTTAAATTTTTAATATATGAATTTGGGGGAACATAAGCATTCAGTTCATAACACCTCAGCATACCTCCCCAGCCCTAGACAACCACTAATCTCAATAGATACTTTATTTTTTATGGCATAATCTCATTTTAAAAGAAAATTCAATGTCTATCTATAGCTACACATTTATATCTACACTAAATGTAAGCCAAATTAAAATACACTGTTGTCAGTTTTTGTAGGAGCATAGATCAGTAAGCCATGGTTAATATCCCTCCAAAATTCATTTACTGAAATCCTCACTACTAAGGTCATGTTAAGGAGGTGGAGCCTTTGGTGGGGGGTTAGTTCCTGAGGGCAGAAGCCCTGTGAATGTGATTAGTGATCTACAAAAGAGATCTGAGTGACCTTGTGTCTCTTCCTGTCATGTGAGGACAGAGAAGTCAGCATGTATGAACAAGAAATCAAACTCTCTGGATACCAAAACGGCCAGTCACTTGATGTTAGATTTCTCAACCAATCAAACTGAGAAAAATAAATTGTTGTTTATAAGCCACCCAATATGGTATTTTGTTACAGCAACCCAAATAGACTAAGACAATGAGGAATTTTCATAATCACCAGTTATATTTGAATTCAAAATCTCTTTTTATGGCTTTTGTGTTCAGAAGAGTTATAGGCACCTCCTGTTATATAAGGGTTAGGAATGCCTGCAGCATCTGCCACCATTTTCATTCAGAGTGTGTGTGCATGCACGTGCATAAGATCTTATAGATATTTTCAAGCAGCACAAAAGTACAAAGAAAAGTATACTAAATCCCACATGCCTGTCACTTATTCCTGGTAAATTTTAAGTAATTGTATGAATCAGGAAAGTGTATCTTGTGATAATAAAGAGAATTGCTTTTCTTTAAAAGTCTTCTTTTAAGCCTTAGTTTTCTAACTAAAAATTTAAAGTATATTTGTCACTAAAAAAATGGAAATATAGAAACCAGAAAACTAATGTCTCCCACAGTTTCAACCCCATAGAAGTAACCACAGTTAAATATTTTTGTATATATTCTTCAAAATTTTTTTCTGTGCATATCCTAACATAGAGATTTATTTATTTTTAACAAAAATGCTGCCATATATATAATATTTTGTAACTTGCTCTTTGTGGTTTATACTATCCTCTTTGTCAGTATATTTAGATCTGCTTCATTCTTTTAATGGGTTAATGGTGTTTCACTGCTGGATGTATATAATTCACCTATTCAATCTACTCCAGAAAGTATTTTAGTTGTTTCCTATTTTTGTGTAAAGAATTATCTTTAAACAAGAAATTGGCCCCTTGCCTCTGACTTCTGGGGGACTAACTTCTAAGCCCTTAGAACGTTCAGCCTGAAAAGAGTGGTCTTGGCCACGCCAGGCTTCCTTAACAGTTTGATCGATGCTGAAGGGCCTCCTGTCACGCAGTATCAGTTCAGTCTCTGGAGAGGCAACAGACTTGCAAGTGGTGAATCCTATCTATGTGAACAAGCTCCAGTCAAACCTCTGAATGGCTCAGGTGAGCTTTCCTGACTGGAAGTACTCCTCATATACTGCAGCACATCAGCCCATCTCTCTCACCCACCCTCCCGTGTACACTGGGAGGAATTGGCGCACTCTGCGTAACTCCACTGGGAGGGGGCAGCTGGATGATCCACAGTTGGTGTCTTCAAATCCTTGCCTTGTGTGAGTCTCTTTCTGGCTGTGTTTAACTTGTATTCTTCTGCTGTAATAAACAAACATAGCTGTGAGTACAACAGCTTTGCTAAGCTCTGTGAATCCTTCTAGAAAATTATTGAAACTGGGTGTAATTTTGAGGATCTCTGAATTTGTAGTTGGTGTCAGAACTGATGGTAAACTTGAAGATTCCCGCACTTTGCAATTTTGTGCTCTAATAATCACTATAGCATGGAACATCCTTATGCATATAAGTTGGTACAAGGGGTATGTTTCTTCAGGATATATTCCTAGAAGTTGCTGCTGAGTCAATGTTCTTGAACATTTTCAGTTATGATAGATAACAAATATAGTCAACTCAATTGATACTTCATGCCATTTGAGAAAGTTTGTCTTCTCATTTTACCATGCCTTCCCTTCCCTTCCTTTCCCTTCGTTTCCCTTCTCTTCTCTTCTCTTCTCTTCTCTCTCTCCCCCATCTCTCTCACCCTCTTGTGTACACCTGTTATTTTGATTTCCAATTTTAAAATTTTAGTCAGGTTGAGTATTTTTTCATCTTATATTTAAGTTTCTTTGGTGAATTTTTATGCTTGCCTTTTTCTGCATTTCTTCTGTATTTTCATTATCTTACTAGCAAAACCCTACATATGTAAGGGAAATTAATTTTCTGGTTTTGACTTGAGTTGCTTAAAATCAGAAACCATGTTTTTCTTTGAAAAAGTGTTCTTTTCAGATAAAAATGGGATGTTTGTGCATGGATGGGAAGTTGCTAACACATTACCCAAATGTAAAACTATTTCTGTTAAGCTTTAAAGTTCAAATCTGTATTGTCCCGTCACATTTAAATACATGAGTTTAGGGATAAGTAATTGCATTCTAAGTGGTAATTTAAAAATTGAATTATTACAGCAAAATGAGGTCATACTAGAGAGTTCAACTTGAAGACTTACTTCTTCTAAATTCATAACCCCAGATTACAATGAATTGTCTTCATAAAAATGCTATTGTTAGAGTCACATTTTTTGGTCTTAGGGTGAGATTTGTGCTGACTGTTCTACTGTCCCCTGAGGCTACTACCACTATTAGACTTGGATAAGATGGTACTTGGACCTGCACTTTTTTTTGTTTTGTTTTTTGAGACAGTGTTGCTATATAGTCTAGGCTGGCCTCAAACTTGACAATCCTCTTGCCTCTACCTCCCAAGTGCTGGGATTACGGACATGTGCCACCATTCCCAACTATTGGGCCTGCGCTTCTGAGGGTTCACAAGTCACAAATCCACAATCAAAATTGTGTCTCAGTCTCTCAAATTACAGTCATTTTTAAAACATAATTTTATGCATATTATTCAGTTTTGGAGTTACGGAAGTATATTTGTCAAAGTAGGAGGACTGAACACATTTTACTTAACAGTTTGCTATCTAGACTTATAACTTTAAAATATTTGTATATATGATCACATGGATCTTCACTGCCACTTTGTCCTAGGTCCCCCACGGCTGAGCAGTGGACTTTCCTGAGACTCAGTCTCTACAAACTGATCAGGTTAAGACAGTTGTCACCTCTAGGTCTTCTAAGACAATTCCAAGGCTTTGACCCTCTGCACTGGAACACTTGGAAGCAACACATAGTAGTGACCAATTAGTTTCAGCATCAGTGTGGCATCTGACCTTAATAATTGTATGTTGAATGACCTAGAAAATTTGTTTCATCTCTTGGCATTTCAAATTCTTCACCTGTAAAATGAGGATAATATCAATCTCTGGGTGATTACAAGAAATAAGAATGACCATGATGCTCTTAGTATAGTTTCAAGTACTTAGCAAACATTCAATAAATGGCTTCTATGGTACTGTTGCTGTTACGATTACTTTTCTCTTGGATCTATTTGCTCACACCATTTTGAAAACTTTCAGAATGTTGAACACATTAGCAAACAATCCTACAGTTCTCCAATTAAATAGGATCCTTGGAACTTCTTGCCAAAGATTCATTCAACATGGAGGATCCCTGGTGTCAGTCCCTACTCTCAGGCCCTGGGGTCTCCCCTATCCGTTTTGGAGTATGCTTAAGTCTCAGATCGCTGGGAGCAGTAAAACGGAGAACTCAGTGTGGATCTAGAGGCTCATCCACAGGATTCCCCAGGAAAGGGGACTCCTGCTTGGTGAATGGAGGCAGCACAGTCCTGAGAGAAATGAAGATGTTCAAGCTTGCTATGGATCTGACTGTGCCAAGTATCATCACCTGTGTCCACCTTGGGTAGTTGGCAAAGCTGAAGGAGTGAAGGAAAAGCTTCTACATGCCTTTGTGGACTTGGATTTTCATTCAAGGAGTCCCTCTCACTGCCACAAATAGCTCATGCTGCCTCACGTTGGAGATGAGGGTGAAAAGCACACTGTTGTCATCACCATGATGGCAGTGATGATGGCGATAACAGCTTGACATTTGAAAGAAAATTATTTGGACCTACCTAATGAAGGAAATTCAAACCATTTATCCTTATTATTAATAATATCACTGTACAAAAGGAAAGAGAAACTGGGATGGGGGAAAGGAAAAAAGAAGGAAGGGAAAAGTTAAGATAGTTATACTACTCTTAGTTCATTGAAAAGAAAGGTTTGTGCTAACATACTTTGGACAATTGAATGCTAATATCTTGTACTCTGAGTAACTAATTTAAAGATAACAATATACAATGTATTAACCATTGTTACTCTCCTAATATCCTGTGTAGAAATTTTGTGGGTTTTTTTCTCCTTAAAGTAAAATTAAAAAAAATAATATCACAGCAAATGAAGACAGAGTTTACAGTTGGGAATACAAAAAGACTTGGAACATTTTCCCCAGCAAATCTTACTGTGCTTTTTCCTATCTCTAATACATGGGTATTATTTTTGTTTCATTTCTGCATAGCAAGAAATAATAGATGGCTGATTTGTTTCAAATTTTTCTCATTCCAGTCTTCCTGTGCGAATGCATTTTTTTCTTCACCAAAGTATGAGTCCACATGACTTCTTGCCAGATTAATTTGTGACATAGTAAATGAAATGGGAGAAATCACCACTAAGGTAAAGGCCCATAGGGGAACAATGACTTGGAATTTTACATAATTTATTAGCAACAAAAAATTAATTTTACATTTCATTCTGCTATACAGTCTATTTGACACTAGCCAGTTCAGTGCATTTGTAAGAACAGAGCCTGACTCTAAACAAAATAGCTGTGGGACAATAGCTCCATGTTTGGATCCTGAACTTGAAAATCCTCAACTCCCTCTTCACAAAGGGAGAAACTGTACCCCAGATGGAGTAACATGAACTACCCAGCATCACAGAAGAGCACAGCACATTTGATGCCATGCCCCAAAACCAATGCCTCCTGAGAGCCAGAGGCCTGGGTTTGGAGTCTCCTGTGGAGTTTTACAAGACACAGAGACCTAAGGTCTCCTTTAATAGTGAGAATATCTACTTTTATAGATAAATGCCCATGAAGGTTGTTGCCTAGAGCTGGGTGCAGTGGATCACATCTGTAATCCCAGCACTCAAAGAGGATGAGGCAGGAAAAATGCAAGTTTAAGTCCTACCTGGACAACTTAGTGAGATCCTGTCTCAATAAAATAAAATAAAATTAAATAAAATAAAATTAAATTAAATTAAAAGGTCTGGGAATCTAGTTTGATAGTAGAGTAATCTGGATTCAAGCCCCCCATACTGGACAAAAAAAGAATGTTGTGTGGCTAAGACTTTGGGAGGAGAAAAATGGCATATTTTCTATGGTGGAAGGTTATTCTGGTATATATAAATGTTCAAAGGCTAAAATATCTCAGGAAACAATAAGAGTATCGAAATTTTTATACAAGTGAAAACTCTCAGGCTGGAAATAGAAAAAAGCTAAGAGATGGGAGGAGCTGACACACATTTATACATGGTTTCTTTGAAAGGTGTAAGTGAGAGGAGTATGGGGTGGAGGTTGGCAGAGCTGAATTACATGACTAACTGACTGTGTAGGATGTGGACAAGTCACATCACCTCCCTAGACCTCAGTTATTTTTTTGTTTTGCTTTGTTTTTTGGTAAAATAATAGTTTTAAACTAATTTAAACTCTTAAAATCATAAGAGTTAAACATGAAGTTATTCCAATCACCTGAAAATTCATCACTGGCTTTTTCTAACCTTATGTGTACCTTGTTGACTATGATAACATACGACAATGCAGAGAATCCTCTCTTTTTCAATTTAAATTAAAATCCTAGCCTGTTTTCAAGTTATTTCTGCCAAATCAAGGACACAGAAGCCCATGCTAATCAACATAGACTTCCATTCTCTACATTTTCTATAAAATCATACTTTGTTTTCCATTGTGGAGACAAATTTTTCAACTCCTGGTTATATTTCAAGTTGCCTTTAACTCCTGATTTACCTCTGGGAGTACAAAAGGTGAATCCTCTTTTCCACATCACTTAAGGTGAAAACAGTTGAGCCAGAAAATAACTCCTCCAGCACTCTGCCGGATGCTACCAACCAAGACACCATATGGTCTTTTGCCCTGAGAGTGGCCTTTCAGGCCAACACATTGTGTTTGGAATTAACTGCTTGCAAATGTCAGGTCTCAGTGCACTAACTCATGTATTTTTCTGACTGTCTTCCTGTTTCAATTAGAAACTGTGGTTAATATTGTCACTCTACATCCTATGAAACTTCAATCGCAAGACCAGGCTTGATTTAGGAAGGTTCTGGGGATGTTGATGATGATGACAGACAACGTTTATCTAGGATTTATGACATTTCAGGCATTATGCTGAGAGTCACTGAGCAAAGTGAACATAGAATGGCCTTGATTCATTGGATTCTAGTTGATAAATATGGGGATAAATGGTTATTTCCAGGTTACTTTCCCAAAACATGGGAGGTAAGTTATGTCTACAATGACTTGCAAAAAACTTTATCGATAAAACTCTAATTAGTTATTTTGTATGCTGAAACAGTCTGTGTTTCAGTGTTTTTTGTTTGTTTGTTTGTTTGTTTTTTTCCATCTGAATGCCTGTAGTTGTGAGGGGCACTGGCAAAGCATTTGGGTTCCCCTAGCCTGTTCCAGTTCATTGTTCCAACCAGACAGAACACTCATTCACCATCTCTGCTATTTCTAATTCGTACTTATTTATTTATTTATTTATTGAGACAGTCTTACTATATAGCCCAGCCTAGCCTTGAACTTGAGTTAATCCTCCTCCTGAGTGCTGAAATTATGGTACCTCTTCCCTATCAAGTCAAGCTCTGATACTAAGACTTTCTAGTTTACTACCACTGATTAAGCAAAATACAGAAATGGCCACAAGGTCTTTTTGTGGCTGAAGAAGTCAATGTTTACTGTGTTCACACCATGTGCTTTGGCTTTGACCACTGGCTCTGGAATGCTCCCTACTACCAGAAGTTAGCAGAATTTGGGCTGCAAATGGTACTGGATTGCTGTTAATTGAAGCAGTTCCACATGCTGTGTTAGAGGGACTTGAATATCTGTGTGTGTTTATGAGGCATGAATAAGTTATGACTCTGTGCTGAAGAATCTCCTTTGTGAAGGCTGCTCAGTGCTCAGTCAGGCCCCTAGCTTTGCACCACAGCTCACAAAGCCAGGCTGCTCATAGGTACGGCTCTGATTGGTGCACACATGTGAGGAGGAGCTAATTATTTTCACTTGAAATTTCTTCTTTTTCTAGCTCAGGCTTCAGAAAGCAAATGGGAAATTAAATGCTTGTCACATTTGGACTGTGACCCTTCCTGCTGACCCACTTGCTCAAATTACCATGGCTAGAATTAACCTGTCCTATGGGTACCTGATCCAGTACATGGAGATGGTGGAGTTTAAAGTAGATTCATTGTGTCTTAAGGCTTCTCTGTCCAGGTCAGAAGCCTCTGGGGGCTTCTATCCAGCAACTATAAAACAATGAGACAACCTGATGGTAGGTGCTAGGGAGCCAGCCTGGAGCAAGAATGAGGGCCTGGCAGAAATGCACTGACAGAACTGAGTCCCAAGCTTGCCTTCCCTGAGGCTGATGGAAACTCAGTGCTTGTTATTGACTGCTCTTGACTATGTTCCTACTGAGTTAAAATATTAAATATTCTCATCTGTGGAGAACCAATTTTAACATGTTCCTTCCCCCATGACTACAATGCATTAGAAGGAAGCATTTTTTCACTCCCCTCAGCTACTACAACATCACTAAAATCTGTTCTTGAGATGGTTTCCTATCTCATCTTTCTTTCCCCAGCTCTAATACTCTGCTGATTCAGATGTTCATTCACTCACACTTTTATTATTGTTATGAACTCTGCAGTAGAAACAAAATAAATGAGGTGGGGAGAATAAATATTTTCAGTCCAACAGGTCAAACAACTACATGTAGCTGGGCACAGTAGTGCAAACTGGTAGTCCCAGTTATGTGGAAGGCTGCAGCGGGAGGATCTCTGGAGTCCAGATCAGCTGGGGAAATATAATGAAACCCTCTCTGTCTCAAAATGAAAATAA
>RJWM01044309.1:0-13338 GCA_004363535.1 Dasyprocta punctata | reverse complement strand
TTGCGCTCGCGTTGTAGCCCAAGCCGGCCTCGAACTCACAACGCTCCTCCTACCTCAGCCTCCCGAGTGCTGGGATTAAAGGCGTGCGCCACCACGCCCGGCTTAAACTGCGTTTCTTAACTTGGGTTCCCTCCAAAGCATACTCTGAGCCAAGGGCTTGAGTGCAGGTGATTGACTTGGGTAGTCATGCTGGGACAGTGAAGAGTGGACTTACGTGTGAGCAATTGCTTTGGTGACATCCTACTGGGGACCTTCTGAGAAACTCACCTTGAAGACACCTAGCAGTGAAAAAAGATGCTGGGACGTTTATCAACCATCCGTCTTCCCCACTGGATGAGGGCGTCTTCTCAACAGGTAGTTTACTACTTCCCGGGGTTGTTGGCGTGCCGACAACTGGCATCGTGCGCTCCCACGGTCGTGTGGCGGCTTCCATCCTGCGTGAGTGATAGAGTGTTATGTTTGTAAATGTGTTTTCTCAAATAAAAGTAGCAAGCTATTATAATGAAAACGGAACACTTCTAATAAATAAATTGCAAATGTTTACTGTTTTGATTCTAAGGTCGTGGATCTCATCTTTTCCCCAAGAATGTGCAGAATCAAGAATACTGCTTTGCAGAATCGGAATAAGCATAAGACCGTTGCTATGAAGCCATCAAATCTGATTTGTCAACTACACTTCAAAAACCTGGTGTGAAACTGAGGCCTTCGTAATTTTAGTAATTAAAAACTGTTCCATTAAAAAAATTAAGGCCTAGGTGGCCATTTCTTTGTCTCTTATGGACATCCTGGCATTCTTGCTTAGCTAATTGCACCATAAATTTCCTGGCTTTATTTGGCACACTGCAAATTCCCAGGCATCATACCTTAAATATTTTTCCTAGTAAGTGGAAAATCTGTTCTATGTTGGGGTAGAAGTTATGTGCCCAGTGTGTGGCCTTTGACTTCTCATTTAATGGCACAGTAGGTGTAAATTAATATATCACAGCGCAGCTTTCCTGAGGGTTATAGCAAGAGTGTGCCTACAGCCAGTTCACAGTGGAGAAAATGCTCTTTTCCAAGAGATGCCACTTTGAGCTTGCTTCCAACACTGAACGATTTCCTTCTTGGATGTAACATGTATTTCACAGCTCCTACTCTGTAGAGCTCTCAAGAGACATTTTGGAAAAGTTCATGAATATCAGGTAAGAAATTTTATTTTTACATTGCTAATAATTAGGAAGCTAGTTTTTCCAGTAATGAGGTTTGAAAAATTTGTATTTGAGGAGATAATAGTAAAAGATCTGATATGTATTTCAGAGATGTTTTGGGGGGAGAAGGAAATCTTAAAAAGATTTTTGACTTATATTTAGAAAAAATATAAATGAAAATGAAAATACCATTAAAAGTTATTAGCCACTTTCTTGTTTTTTGAAAACGTTTCTTTAGTGGCTTCCTTTGTGTGTCTTCCAAACCAGTTTCAACACAGCACTGTAGATTCTGGAAGTCAGGTTTTGTGTTTACTCCCTCCATTACAATAGGGTTGATAAAAATCCCATCCCACTAAATTTCATAGTTAATACCCAGGTCATACCTTCAGGCCTAGGCGTCATACCTCGAATACTTAATACTGAAGTATTGACTACCCATCTAGGGAAGGATTGCCATCCTTCCAAGGATAACACAAAAGAACGCATAGTTAAAATCTTCCGGCAGGATGGATGGCAGACCTGTAGATGAAACAGAGCTTATTTTCAGAGCATGCACTATGCAGAGTATGCAGACTACCCTTGTAGGTAAATTTGTGGGAGGGGACTTCTGAGTCTGTTCACAGTATCGGTTGCTGTCGATTTGGATACGGATAATTTGTAATGGCTCTCAATGTTCATACACCTTTGGCCCAGTAATTCTGTGGCTGTGACTTTTATCCTAATATGCAAATGATATCTGCGTAGATGGTCATTTCAGTAAATCATAATAAAAAACTAGCAGCAACTTAAATGTATATCATTAATGAATTATTAAATTATGGTACATGCATGCATGCAATGACCTCTAACTACTATGAAAAGCAAAATTTAGTTTTATATGCAATTGTGAGTTTCTAGTATATTATATATTTTAAGTGAGAAAATATATGGTACAGCAGTAAATGCTTGTTTCTATACATAAAATACATACTTATATATGTTGTTGTGTGTCTGTGAATCTGCGTGCTTGTATTTAGTAACGGACCTCCAAACGTCTGTAATGAGATTCAACAACCTATTAACCTTACCTTCAGTGAGTGAGGCTGTAGGTTGGAGCCGAGGGAGATATTTATTTCTATTTTACTGTCTTCATTTTATTTTAAAATTGAATTTATTTTAAAAATATGTACATATATTGTTTTTCATAATACGCAACTAAATTAAATTCAAATTGAGCTGTGTTCCTAGCTCACCAACTTACTAATAAAATGAACAGGGAGAAACATAGAAACATAAGTGTATTATTCAAACACACCACTCCATTGGTGACACAGGGGCATTTGTGCTTGATAATTTTTTTCTTTCTGATCTTCTTTTATTTTGGTTTTGATTATTTATTTAGTTTTAAAAAAGAATTAAGTTTTTGGTACATTTTAGGTACACATAATGATCACATTCATCATAGGGAACCTGTACCTGGACATGATCTATCTTTATTCTTTTTTCCCCAATCTCCTCTCCCTTCAAATCCTCCTCCTCTCTTTATTTACAAAAGCTTTGTTTCCATTTTTTCCTCCTTTTCTCATTTTTTCTCTTCCCTTCTTTTCTTACCCCCACCCCCTACTTTTATTTTCTTAGGAGTAATCCTTGTCATTTTCCTTTATAAAATAATGCTGTGGTACTAAAGAAATTTTACATGAAATACTACCAAACTTCACAGGAGCAATTTAGTATTTTTCTACCACATGAAGTTGTTAAAAAGCTCCGGGAAGGTTGTTCTTGCTCCTCCAGCATTCTGAGCTGGAGAAGGCCCGGTCCCGGGTGCGCCCAGCTGCTGGGTGCTGGGTCCCTCTGGCCGCTTGGTGTCCGCCGGGGTTTGAGTGGGGCGCAGCTGCGGCTCCGGGAGGGGTGGCTCCCAGCGGCGGGGTCTGCGCGTGACAACTTCTGGTTCAGGGAGCGGAGGCTTGTTTTATGCGTGTCATATCGGATAAATATTTTAAAATTCTTTTATTGTAGTGTGTAATTTAGGAAGTATTAAAAAGCATTAAGAAGTAAATATCAATCCTTCTATCCATTAGTTAGCCAAACATTGAAAATCTCACCTTCCAGTGACAGTCGTGGAGTGAATTAAAATATAGTTGTAATCTCAGTCTTTTTGTTTTAATTATCGTATCTGCTCCCTCTCATTAAAAACTTTTCTTATACTTAGCTTTTTTTTGTGAATACTGAATAGTCCACTCTGAATGTAACAGCATAATTTCCATAAGCATCTATGTACATTTGGATATGTAAATCAGTTCCACTTAAAACAATTTAGCCATGATAAAGAATGCCACTGCAAGTCCTTTTTTCAATCATTCTCATTTATAGTTCTCTTATTTTTTGAGTCAGGATCTAGTTTAGGCTGGCCTTGAACTCATGGGGATTCTCCTGCCTCAGCCTCCTGAGTGCTGGGCTTACAGGCGTGTGCCACCATGCCCGGCTCGTTTGCAGTTCTGATTATCACTTTACTCATTTCCTTTACGTTTTGTAATTTTGAAAATGAAAGGCTGGTAATTCTATCGTGTCTGTGGTCTGAGTATCTGTACACACGGATGTCTATGGCAGTGACTCTCACCCAGGAGCCACCTGACTTCTGCTCTCCCCTACACGTGGCATTACAGTATCTGGGGATGGCTTTGCTTTTGGGGGCACTGGGGATCAAAACTGGGGCCACACACGTGCTTGGCAAGCTCTACCACCAGGTGAGCCCCTAGTCCTAAGGCCTTGCTCCCCACTGTCCCCCAGGAACCGACCCCTCCCTCACTTTCCCACCCTTCGTCTGTTTCTAGTCACCGTGTGTCAGCGTCTGCACATCACGATGTGTGTCAGTAGCCTCTGCCTCTGTAAACCCCATGTGTCCATCTGCTGTCTACAAATCCACTCCCGGCAGGAACGTGCTGACACGTTAACTTACCAACAGCATTATGAATAGCGTTTTTACTAAATCTATAAGCACGTTAAAAAAATATTTTTGGGGTGGGTGGAAGGATGCTGGGATTTTCACACTGAGCTACATACCCAGCTCCTTTAAAAAAATTGTATTTTGAAACATTGTCTCACTAAAGTTGTTAAATTATGCAAAATGTGCTTGAGCTTGAGATCTTTCTGCCTCAGCTTCATAGAGTGCTGGGATTACAGGAGTGTGTGACAGTGCTTTTTTTCACTTTAACAAAGTTTATCTTTATTTTTTCCAAATCTAATTAATTTCAAAGATAAGAAGAAAGAAGAAGAAGAAGAAGAAGAAAAACAAACTAAAACAAAACTTCAAAACATGTCAATGAGGGGGCAACAATGGTACATACATTTTGCATTATCATCCCCAAATCATTCACCCAGAGCATAAGACATCTGCATTCAATTGTCTGAACAATACTGGCACAAATCTTTCTCTTCAGTGAACTCAAAGAAATCAATAGTACAATTATCTTAACTATTTTTTATATACATATACATATACATATGTTGTTTCAGCTGCTCACACTAATGAGACAATATGTTTACACATGTGTGTCTTATTTACTTTACTAATGAGTATGGTCTCAAGTTGCATCCATTTCATATAAAAGTCTCCAGTTTATCCCTCTTTATGGCTGAGTAGTACTCCATTGTATAAAAAAATTCTGCATGTTTTTTATCTATTCCTCAGTTGATGGGCATTTAGTTTGTTTCTAACTAATCCTAATTTTTAAAGGAATCTCCACACTGATTTCTGCAGTGGTTTCAACAGTCTTCATTCCCACCAACAGTGGAGAAGGGTTCGTTTTTCCCCACAGTCCCTCCAGCATTTGTTATTGCTTGATTTCTTGATAGTAGCCATTCTTTCTGGGGTGAGTTGGAATCTCAGTGTTATTTTAATTTGCATCTCTCAAATGACCACTGATGTTGAACATTTTTTTCATGTATTTATTTGCTATTCATATTTCTTCATCTGAGAAGTGTGTTTTCATATCTCAGATGCCCATTTTTGGATTGAGTCTTTAAATCTGGGAGGACTGATTTTTTTTTTTTTGAGTTCTTTACATGTTCTCGATAGTAATCCTTTTGTCTGAGGAACAGCTGGCAAACATTTTCTCACATGTTGTGGGTTGTCTCTTTACTCTGTTGGTGGTTTCTCTTGCTGTGCAAAAGCTTTTCAGTAGCGTAAGATCCCAGTTGTTGATTCTTTGTGATAGTTCCTGTGCAATCTGGATTTTGTTCATAAAGTCTTTGCCTACACCAATGTCTTCAAGAGATTTACCTACTTTATCTTCCAGCAGATTTAATGTTTCTGTTTTAATATTAAGATCTTTGATCAATTCTGATTTTAGCTTGTTACATGGTGTCTTAGTTACTTTTTACTTGTTGCTGAGACAAAATACCTGATGCCCAAAACTAGGGAAGGAGAGGTTTATTCTTACAGTTTCTTGGGAGTTTTAGTCCTTACTTCGCTGGCTCCAAGGCAGTGTGATGTGGCGGGGCTGCCATTCATGGTGACCACAAGCAGCAAGGCTCACTGGTGAGAGAATGAGGAGGTGGAAGCGGAAGAGGAAGACCCGCCTTCCCTTACACTGTATGTCGACTCCACCCCTGGGCGGGTACAGCATTGCCAATCCTGGTGCTAGACAACAAACCAAACACAAACAAGCACCAGACTTAGCCCCATCAAAAGTATGTGAGGGTACATAGCATAACACCCAATACATTCTACCCCTGGACCCCCAAGGACTCATTTATATCCTTATTACAAAAGACATTTAGTCTGTCTCTAAGAGTTGCCAAAGTCCTAACAGTTTTAGCATTGCTGAAAAGTCCAAGTCCCAAATCTCCTTCGAGATCTATGGCAAACTCTTATCTGTAACCCCCTGTACAAATGAAAATCAGGTTAAGCACTTCCAACATATAAAGGCACAGGGTAAACATTACCATTCCAAAAGTTACAAACAGGGGAATACAAAGCATTGGAACCAAAGCAAGTCCAAAATCCAGCAGGGCAAACATTAAGTCCTGGAGTTCTCTCCTCAGCATCTGAAGCAGCCTGGTTACAAGCTCCAACAGGCTTGAGTGACTCCACCCCTGTGGCTCCTTCAGGGGTCTTAACTTCCATAGCTTTCCTTGGATGACCCACGTTCCTTGGCTTCACCCTTACATCTTTATACATTGCTCTCTGCAGGCGAGGTGGAAGTTGCCTTAGTCTTTTCTTGTACTTAAAACCAGTCCCACATGGATGCCGCCAAGGTCCACTGCAGGCTGCAGGCTGGAGCAGAGGCCAGGCTTTCCTCTCTCTTGGCTGCAGGTGTCGACTGCCTGGATCACCGAGCTCTCTGAACCTGATTGTGAGGAACAACTTCTCTATGCTGCCGCCATTCTGGAATCTGGTGTGTGGCCACCTCCATTTTGGGACATGGCATGGCCTCTGTTGCCGCTCTGGAACAAGGCACTCTGAGGCTTTTTGTAGCCACTCCAGGACAGGGCACTCTGAGGCTTTTTGTTGCCACTCTGGGACAGGGCACTCTGCGGCTTTTTCCTCCAAGCAAACTCTTTCACTTTTGAAGGTCTGAGGCTGCAAAGGATGGAGGCCTGCTGCTTTCCAGGATGCCCCCAAGTCATCTTTTTTATTCTTTTGTTCCTTCTCAGCAATCAAGGTCTCAGCTCCATGTTTAAAGTCCATAGCTTCCTGGCCAAACTCACAAGGTTTTAAATCACCATGCCGGGCTCCTTGTTTTTTATTCACAACATAAATCTGGCTAAGAGCCCCCAACAAAAGCCAGCCCACCATTTCAATATTTAGTTGCCTGGAGATTTTTTCCATGAGATTAATAAATCCATCACCCTTAATCTCAGTCTCAGGCAAAGTCTCCAGGCATGGGCAGATTGCAGACAAACTTTGTGCCAAGCCATAACACACATTGTGTGGAGTCCAATACCCAATGTTGTCCTTCTTCCCGGCAGAAACCTCCCAAACCTGGTCTTTACCAGCAGGCTTTCTATCAGTCTTCTGGTCTCCTGAACTCTGACCAGAATCCCCCATACAGAACAACCTAAGCCATTCCAGCTCTATGCATGTAGACAGCATCTCCGAACCTTTCCAAACTTTCCCAGCAAGCCATTTCCAAAGGCTCTCAAACCACATGGTCAGGAATAGTCACAGCAACGACCCCACTCCTCTGGTGCCAAATTCTGTCTTTGTTACTTTTTACTCGTTGCTGAAAATACTTGACGCCAAAAATCAGGGAAGGAAAGGTTTATCCTTACAGTTTCTTGGGAGTTTTAGTCCTTACTTAGCTGGCTCCAAGGCAGTGTGGTGTGGCAGGGCTGCCATTCATGGCAACCGCAAGCAACAAGGCTCACTGGCGAGAGAGCGAGGAGGCAGAAGCAGAAGAGGAAGACCCGTCTTCCCTTACACCGAATGTCGACTCCACCCCTGGGCAGGTACAGCACTCACATTGCCAATCCTGGTGCTAGATAACAAACCAAACACAAGCAAGTGCCAGACTTAGCCCCATCAAAAGTATGTGAGGACTTGGGGGTACATAGCATAATGCCCAATACACATGGTAAAAGATATGGGTCCAGTTTTAATCTTTGGCATGTGTAGAGTCAATTTTTCAAGCACTATTTATTAAAGAGGCTATCTTTCTTCCAGTGAATGTGTTTGGATCCTTTTTCAAAGGTAAGGTGGTTCCCTGCCCAGCCCGAGTGGCAAAGGTAAGGTGGCTTAGTGTGTCTGCAGTTGTTTCTGCATCTTCTCATCTATTCCATTGATGTTCAGGTCTGTTTTTTGCCAGTACCACACTATTTATTTATTTATTTATTTAATCATAGTAGCTTTACAGTAGAATTTCAAATCAGGAATTGTGATGCCCCCTGTCTTATTTTTGTTGCCCAGTATTGCCTTTGCTATTCTAGGTCTCTTCTGTTTCCAGATAAATTTTAGCATTGTTTTCTCTAATTCTGTAAGATACGCTCTTGAAATTTGAATTGGGATTTCACTGAATGTGTATAACAGTTTTGGAAGTATGGCTGTTTTCACTATATTGGTTCTTTCAACCCAAGAGCACGAGATATCTTTCCATTTTCTAACATCCTCTTCAATCTCCTTTTTCAGAGTACTATAGTTTTTGCTTTAGAGGTCTTTTATATCCTTTGTTAGATTGATTCCTAGGTATTTCATTTTTTGGATGCTATTGTTAAAGGTATTGTTTCCCTGATTTCTCTCTCAGTGAGTATGTTATTCATGTACAGAAAGGCTACTGATTTTTGAATGTTGACTTTGTAACCAGCTACATTACTGAATTTGCTTATTAAACCAGTAGTCTTTTGGTGGGGTTTTTGGGGCTATTCTAGGTAGAGTATCATGTCATCTGCAAATAATGGTTGTTTAACTTCTTCCTTTCCTATCTTCATTTCTTTCACTTCTTTCTCTTGTCTAATTGCTCCAGCTAAAGTTTCCAGGACTATGTTGAATAAGAGTGGAGAGAGTGGACATCTTTGTCTTGTTCCTGATTTTAGAGAGAAAGCTTTCAGTTTTGTCCATTTAGTATGATGTTGGCTGTTGGTTTGTCATAGACGGCTTTTATCAGATTGAGATAAAGATGATATACTCCAATTTTCTGTAGGTTTATTTATGGTAAATGGGTGGTAGACTTTGTCAGAAGCTTTTTCTGCATCTATTGAGATGATCATATGATTTTTATCCTTGGCTTTCTTAATATGGTGTGTTACATTTATGAATTTACATATGTTGAATCATTCCTGAATCCCTGGAATGAATCCCACTTGATCATGGTGTACAATCTTCTTGGCAATTTGCTGCAGTCCATTTGCCAGTATTGTTTTTTATATTTTATTTTGAAGAAAATAAAACCAAATGAAATAAAACAGAATAGAGTCAATCAAAACAAAGCAATGAACATGGTACATGACTTCAAAAAAAGATAAAATGAAATCAATAGTGGTTACCATAATGCCTCTTGTTATCATCAAAATAACTACCCATACCATCAGGCATATAAAATAGAACAAAATAGTACACAATAAAACCAATTAAAAACAAAACAATGGAAGAAATACAAGACTTCAAAACAATAGTAAAACAACTGTAGCTACCATAATACCTCTTATTATCTTCAAAGTAGTTGCCTATACCATCAGATATAATACAAGTAAAACAAAATAGAATAAAATCAATCAAAACAAAACAATGCAAGCAATACAGGGCTTTAAAACAAGATAATAGAAAATCAATAATGGCTACCATCATATATTTTGTTATCTTTGAAATAGCTGTCCATGCCATCAAATATAATAAAATTAGATGAATCAAAATAGAATAAAACCAAACTAAAGAGAACAATGAAAACAATACGGGATTCAAATCATAATAATAGATTAACAAAGGCCACTGCCTTCCCTTTTTAGACACTTCCTCCCCTTTCGCTTTCTCAATATGTATTGTGCATTTTGGATCCCACTAACTCCTTTAGTTTTTTATACTAGGGAGACAACACGATATTCATCCATGTGACTCTGGATCATTTCATCCATGAGTATGATCTTGAGTTGTATCCATTTACCTACAAGAGCCTTGAGGCTATCTTTCTTTATAGTTGTGTAGTTTTCCATTATATAAAAATGCCATGTCTTTCTTGTCCACTCTGCAGCTGATGGGCAAGCTACCCCCACTTCTTTCTGGTTCCCTGTCACATACAGCATTGTTCTCTCTCCTTTGACTTTCAGTCTATGAACTCCCTTCCGAGTTTAGTGTGTTTCTTGTATAAAGCATATCGATGGATCCTGTCTCCTGATGAGTGCCTGTGTTTATTTTTATTGATGAGTTGAGGCCATCTACATTAATGGTTAAGGCCAAGATGCACTGCCTCATCTCTGCCATGCTGTTTTCCTGCCATTGGCTGCCTAATTTTCCTCTCCATTCAGTTGTCTGCCCTGCTCGGTGATCCCCTTCTGCTGCTGTTCCTGGAACTGTGGTCTTTTTAATCTCTCTCTAGAATGTCCTTCAGTATTCTTTGTAGGGTTGATTTGGTGGTCATGAATTCCTTCTGTTGTTCTTTGTCATGAAAGTATCTTGTTTCTCTGTTAATTTTGAAAGATAGTTTTGCAGGCTACATTAATCTGGGTTGGAAGTTGTTTTCTTTCAGGGCTTGAAATACTTCACTGCAACCTCTTCCTGACTTGATAGTTTGTGTTGAGAAGTCTGTTGTGATTCTGATGGGTTTTCCTTTATAGGTGATCTGTTTCTTATGTCTACCAGCTTTTAATATTCTGTTCTTGTGTTGAATTTCTGGGATCTTGACTACTATATGTCTGGGTATAGATTTACTTTGGTTATGGCTAGCTGGAGTTGTATATGCCTCACTTATCTGAATGTCACTTCCTTTTCCCATGCTTGGGAAGATTTCTGATATTATTTATGTAAACAGACATTTAATGTCATTTGTGTTGACAACTCACACCTATTGTTGTGTCCACTCACACCTATTATTCTTTTTTTTTTCTTCTTTTCCGGTACTGGGGTTCGAATTCACAACCTCACGCCCACCAGCCAGGCACTTAAGCCACTGAATCACATCTTTTATTCTTAAGTTATGTTTCTTTGGGTTGTCTTGCAGCTGTTAAATTGTTACTTCCAGGTTCCTTGTTATTTTTGAGAGATCTTTCCTTTCACAATCACAAGCTGCAAACCTGTCTTCAAGGTTTGAAAGTCTATCTCCCGTTTCTTTCAAGTGGTTTTGCCAGCTTTCAATGGAGTTTTTAATTTCCTGGATATCTCTTTGTATCTGTTTCATGTATTCTAAATCTTTTTTGTATTGTTCATTCAAGGTTTCCCTCATTTTTCTATGGTCCTCCATTTTTAAAATTTATGTCTTCTTTAGAGGTGCTTAGCAATTCTTTTATTATGTTTTTCATTTCTTCTTTTACCTGAGATAGTATTTCTTTTCTAATTTCTTTTATAGCCTCATGAAGTTGTTTCTTTCTTCAGCTGCCATTGCTTCAGAAACTTCAGGTGTGAGACTCCTGATCTCTTCTGTGTTTTCATCTCCTGGACTTGCTCTGCTTGGGTTGGAAGCCAGAGACTGCCTTTTACTTCTTTGTCTTGACATATTCCTGGGTTCTTCTGAACAAGTGGGTACTGGTTTCCCAGGCACTTCCCACATTGGCTACAATTTCTCTGAAGTGAGACTGTTTGGTTCTTCTAGTTAGTGCTGGCTACAAGTATCTGACAGTGGCCATTGGGTATGCTGATACAGGGTTGTCTGCTGCTTTTCCCAGCCTGCATTTGGTCCCTGATGGCTGTTGAAGTATATACAGGTGTGGGGCTGGCAGCCGCCTTCTGGCTGGTTACTGTCAGTTGTCCTCCACAATGACTGTCCAAGTGTGTGTGTGGGGGGCAGATTTGGCTGTTGCTTCTAGACTGAGCTGGTCACTGGCAGGGGGCCCTCAGGATGGCTGTTGGAGTGTGTGTGTGGGGGGCAGCGAACCTGGGCTAGTCACCACTGGGGATCCTCTACTACGGCCCCTGGAGTGTGCCTTGTGGAGGGATGGCCGCTGCCTCCAGACCAAGCTGGCTACCTGCGGGGAACCTCTGTGTTGGCCGCTGGAATGCATGTGGGGTTGGAGCTCAGCCCAAGTGACTTCCACTTATCTGCACCCAGTTAGGAGCTGCTGGAGGAAGCTGGAAGCAGTTCTGGTTCTGGGCTTATCCAGTCTGACTTCAAAATGGCTTCTGGCCAATAGCTTTCTCCTGCAGGAGGACTGAGTTCTCTGCACTCACTACAAGACAGTGCAGTCCTCTGTGTTTGCTGCTCCCCTCCACCATCATGTCTCTTTGCAGAGGCCTCTGGGGTCACCAGCCACCACAGTCACCATGACCGTGTGTCTTCAGTTTCCAACAGCTTCTCTCGCACAGTGGGTTTGGCTTTGGGTGAAGGCATCACTAGCCACTACCCTCTTCTTCATTTAAAGTTTTCTTTTTACTCTTTCTGTGGGTTTCAGTTCTCACTTTAGATTCTTCCTTCCTTTTTGTCTTCTCCATGATGCTATATTCCAGCATCTGGACTGTATCTGTCAGAGAAGCTGTTTACTCTGCTGCTTACTGTTCCACCATCTTCCCAGAAGCCTCTGTTTGCCAATATCTTATTGAGGATTTTTACATCAATGTTCATTAGGGAGGTTGGCCTGTAATTCTCTTACTTGGGTCCTTCTCTGGTTTTGGTATCAGGGTAATGCTTGTTTCCAGGAATAAATTTGTAAGTATTGCTCCCCTTTCAATTTCATTGAAGAATTTGGGAAGTAGTGGTATTAGGTCTTCTCTAAATGTCTTGTGGTATTCAGCAGTGAATCCACCAGGGCCTGGACTTTTCTTTATTGATAGGTTTTTAATTACATCTTTGATTTCATTTACTGATATTGGGTTATTTAGGATTTTTATATCTTCTTGATTCAGCTTTGGTAATTTATATGTATCTAGGAATCTGTCCATTTTTTTTTTTGTATTTTCCATCTTACTAGAGTACAGGTTTTCAAAGTAGGTATAGATAATTTTCTGGATTTCTGCAGTGTCTGTTGTGATTTCACACTTTTCATTCCTTTTTTTTCCTTTTTTTACTTAAGAGAAAATAGATACAGAAGATAGAAACAAAAATCAAAAAAGACAGGCAAACAACAACAACAGATCTGATACGATAACATTGTAGGTTTACACACTGAGGTGGTTGAAGTTTGACAGTAGTTACAATATTGCATATCGTTACCTTCCTAGAGGTTGGGCATATTGACAGATATAGACATGTAAGATTTATCAATTCAGGTGTATTAACTTTTCTTTTCCAATAGCTATTGTATTTAGCAATACGGTTTTTTAACTGTCTTATTTATGCATATTTATAAATTTATGTTTTTTCCTTTTCTCTTCCTTCCTTCCTTTCCCCTAAGAATACCTTTTGTTATTATTGAAATAACTACCCCTAACATCAGGTCTAATATAACCAAGCTAAATAGTTCAGAGTGAAACCAATAAAGCATAAAAGAATGGTCATACTTAAGAGAAACAAAAAACTAAAGAGATCAGCAAACAACAACAACATATCCGATACTGTAAAATTGTAGGTTTAGTAATTTAGATGGTTGGAATTTT
>RJWM01044307.1:0-13334 GCA_004363535.1 Dasyprocta punctata | reverse complement strand
CTTGATTGCTAACTTCCATGCCCCAGGCTGAGAACTGCTTTCTGGCTCAGATCTGTTTTTCCTTCACACAATACCTACCCTACAGCTCTGTGTGTCCTGCTCCTCTCAGTCCCTAAGTGCTGCCTGCTAACTTGTCTTCTTGGCCTGGTTGCCCCAACTCTAGCACAAGGCTACATCTGCAAGAGAGGGAGAAGTGACCTTGCAAAATTCTCAGAGGGTTTTGGTCCAAGAGGTCAAATAAGAGAAAGTGTACTTAGTCAATTTCTGATCTGTATCTTCTAAGTACGTGTGAGGATATGGTAACTGGTAATGATTTACATCAACACATTTTCATCTGAATTCCAGAACATGTTCTGAGTGGTACTCTATCAATTCTCTAAGCAGCTTCTAACATAGGTAGGAAAATGAACATGTTTTCTATGATCCATAAACAATATGGATGCATTTAATAAACCCAATTTTATTGAAATGATGATGATGTTTCCGCAGCCTTAGGAAAGTCAGGAAATGAATTCACACTGGAGCAAGTAGTATGCAAATGCAAGAACGTCAATGTCAATGTATTGCTCCTTTCTAGTGTCTCTAAAATATTAAATATATATGAAACAACTTACGGTTTTATAGAAAATGTCTTCCTTATATTTAAAAACACATTTATTATTTTTATGGACAAAAGCACTACATCTGTCAGTTTAAACTGTACCTGAAATATAGAGGAAAATTTGAAAGTCACTCTCTTTCTCATTCCCCAGAAGTAGTAACTATTAAGTGTATGTACGCTTGCAAACATGTTTTGCACATATACACTTATAAAATATATTTTCAACTTTATCACATAGTATTACTAGTTGTGAGGTCAAATGTAAAATATATACATCTAATTCAAACTTTTTAATTGCTATGTACTTTTTCAAGCTTAAAAGGTTTTTAACCTATTCTCTCATTGATGATCCTTTTTATGGTTTCAATTATTTTTTTATTGCAAACAATGCAGCAGTAAATATTCTTGTGAGCAGAAGTGCTCCAATCTCTATTCTTGCAGCATGGCTTACAATAAAGAAGATTTGTTAGACCTCTTTTTGGAGAAGGTAAGTCAGTCTTTAAATTCCTAAGGAAAGAGTTGCTTTTTAAAAGATAATTTCATGTATTACTTATTGTTCCATCGGCACTTTAGTTAATCTTTTCTTATGATTCATAGGCAGGCACATTGGCTTAGTGGTTCTTCTAGAACGCCGGATTGAGTCATACATCTGCTAGAGAGCGGCAGGTGTTCCTAGCGTGGTAGAGCCCGGCTGTGACAAGCAGCCTAGACCGGCAGTTCTAGCTGCACCCAGAAAGCCTCAGCATTTTCCCCGGAAGCTCAGCCTGGGCATGTTCTCAAGATGAGACAGAGGCCAATGAGAGGAAGTGGAAACATGCAAATGGTTCTTCAAGTCTCTTTTGTCAAGTTTGCTTCTGTTTCTATTGGCCAAATCAAGCTTTGTGGCCTATTCCAGCATATATGTGGGGCACTGTAATAGCATAGGTGTGAAAAATCAGGATCATTTTTGCAGTTAATTTCCATACACTTTGTTAAAGTTTATGAATATTACCAAATGGCCTCCCCTTCCCCCAGGATTTAGCTAATAGTCGCAGTTACAATGGTATATAAGAGGATTCTGGCAACAAATTCACTCTCCTTGTGTGAAAAGTTAGCAATGTAGCACAATTTTACTTCTGTGACCTTTCTTCCTTCCTTCTGATTTTGTTATTATGTTCTAGGACTACTGACCAAGCTTTTATACTTACTGTTGTTTCTATTATACAGTTTTTCTTAAAGATGTATAACATTTTCATAACTTTAATTAAGCAACTTTAGTAGTTCTTCTTTGCCTGGGACATAATTAGAAGACAGTTAATGTTTACTTTGCTATACTTTTCATAAAGCAACCTCCACATTCCTCAGCTCAATATATTGAACTACATCTTAGATTAATTTTGTTGTCAGGTAAGTAGTCAAAACGTATCTATGGGTGCTGTGTTTCCTAACATCATTCATGTCTACTGATTCCTTTGCATGGTTTTTGTACACCAGTGGGCTATGAATAAAATTACTGGATCTCTAATTTGTTTTGTTTTATCTGCTATCTTCTGAAATTGAATGTTTCTATGGAGAACTTTGACATAGTTAGTCCTGTTTCTCATTCATTCATTTAACAATATTTATTTAGCTCCTCCTAAGTGGCAGGCACTATTCCAAGTACAGACAACACTGCAGTATATAACACACAAATACTCTTACTCTCCCGGAGTGTAAATTTTGGAGGGAGGACATTACCCAATAGACAACAAAAGAAGTAAATAATTATCTACATAGTGTATATAAATCAATAAATACAAGGAAAAAAGGAGACCCAGAGTGTGAGTTAATTTTAGATGGGGTAGTCAGGAAACAGTCCACGAGAAGGTGGCATTTGAAGGAGATGGGTGGGCAACCTTTCTCAATATTTGGGAGAGAAGCATTTCAAGGAGGGTGAGCATCAAGTACAAAGGCCCTCAGGTGAGAGCAAGTTGGTCATACTTGAGGCATGCAAAGAGGCCAGCCAAGCTGAAGCAAAGTGAATGAAATGAAATGAATAGTAGGGTAAGTTCAGGTTGCTAAGTGAGGGTGAGATCAAGGCCTTGTAGGTCTCAGTGAGATCTTTTTTCTATATTATACTGAGATGATTTTAATAGAAAACTCATAAGGTCTGACTTACAAATATTTCAGTCACCTATAGGTGAGTTTTTGTTTGTCTCTCATAGATACATAATGAAAAAATTTTAGTTTCTTCATTTTAGCAGTATGTAAACTTTCTCAGTATAAGCACTTTAGTAATGTGACTGTATTTGTATTTCTCATAATATGAATTCTTTTGATTCACAATTTTGGATCTTTCTTCAGTTTGGGAAAGTTTTCTTCTATAATATCTGTTTACGACTCTTCTGCTTTATTGTAGTATTTCATATTTCAGGGCTGCTATTCATCTGTTTGTTGAATTGTAATTGTTTGCCTCCCTGTTTTCACTTTTGATTACTTTCCTGTCTGCTTCCCATGTATTTGGTATGATTTTCTCAAAATTCCTCCCATAGCAGTTATTTTCTTTAAATTTCATTCCTTCTTATCTCAGATTTATGTATACTTTCTTTAAAGCTATCTGTGGTCAACTTTTTTCTTCATGCTGCTTCTAAATTGTTATTCTATTATCTCTTCTATAATCTCGTACTTCAGGATAATTTCCCTTGTTTTTGGTTGGAGTGTAAAATCTAAAATTTTCTGATTTCTTGGAGTGTGCTTTATTCTACAATACATTTTTCCTTTCCTTTCCTTTCTTTAGTATTTTATATTCCTTTAAAATTTTTTTTTCTTGCTCTAATATATTTTCATTATTGACGAACCATTTATTTTCAGGCTTTTCACTTTTGAAAGGGGGCAGTTCTATCTACTCATTGCCTCCAGAAGTCTGGTGGATTCTACTTTGCTGTCTTGTGATTTTATCTGTAAGCTCTTTTTCACTGGTAAAAATGTAAGGTTGGAGCAAGCTGTCATCTGTTCCTGAAGATAAGAGGAGAGGGGTGTTACCGAGAGGAGACTTACTGTAAGGGACCTCAGCTGTGTTTCTCCTTTCTTTTTCCATTGTTTTATTATTAAGAGTCATCCCTGGGAAGCTTTCTACTCTGGTGAGAATACCCGTGCATTTCAGGTGTTTTTTCTACCTCAGGACAAGTTGAGTATTTGGAAATACTTCTGCCTCCTAGGAGATACCTTTTAATCTGTAGCAAGGGAGAGGAAAGAATTCAAAAGAATATCTCATATTCAATGCTCCTGCAATTCACATTTTGTTGGCCTGAATTTAGTCCAAGCTGAGAATATTAGTAAAGGATTTCTGAATTTACTTTTCACTTTTTTCTCTATGTTGCTGTCTTTCTCCAGGAGGAAGGAGAGGTGCTCATGTTCTGGAAGTTCATTTTCTGTACTAGTTGTTCTTTTCTGGATGAGACTTTTAAAGGATTGTTTAAGTTTCTTTTACTTAGTTTAACAGTGATAATATATTTGTTCTTTGTTCATTTTTTTTCCTGGATGATAGTGATTACAAATCTATTTGTCATCTTTTGTCATAAGTTCCTGTACATTGTAACCCAATATGATCTCATCTTTTCTTAACTAATTGTATCTACAAAGACTTTTTTCCAGATAAAGTCATATTATGAGGTTTTTTTGTAGGTATAGAAATTTTTGGGATACTATTTCATATAGTACAGTAGATTATGTAGCAGTTAGTGTGTAGAGAATGAAACTCTCAGGATTAGCATGTGATTGTGGGCCTTTAAGTAGTGTGCTAGAAAAGGAAAATTGTCAGTCAGTGTTTGCCCTACATGCAGAACTAGCTACTTAATGGATCCTAAATTTTGACTCTGGGGTACTATGTGGGACATATAGGATACAGATAATGATCAGTAGCCAGTGAAGGAATTATCAAGAGAGGAACTATAGGAGAGAAAAAAAACTCTTCAGCCTCAATAATACGTTTGTTTCCTAGAGTATAAAGTTGAAAGGTTAAATCTGGACCCAGATACAAATCTAGAGTGAATGCTGCTCTGTAGTTTGTGGACAGGAAAGATGAATTGGCTGGATATTGGATTGAATAATGCCTTTGCAAGTATGTCTGGTCAAAGCAGGTTCTTTCCATCCATGGCCCCAGCTCAAGAACCATGTTTGTATTTCTTCTCTCAGAGGAAGCCTAGTGCTTAACTCGCAAAAGTGGGGAGGGGAGCAATGAAGTGAGAGCGAAATCTCAATGGGGAGGGGAAGGAGGCACCAGCACTCAACGCTCACTCTTCAGTAAAGTGGGCATTTGTGATCAGTACCTCAGTCACCACCTCTCATGCTGACTTCCTCTAAGCACCAGTGGTACTGTGGAAAATGAGACAGGATCCTCAGAATCGGTGCTGAGAGCTCTTTTCAAAGCTCTAGAGCTCCTAAGAAAGCTCTATTTCATAAGAGAAAAACAATTTAAATTTTTACTCAACTACTTCATTTACATAAGTTTTTATATCTGAAAGATAAAGTATGTATTGTAGGCTAGTTAACAGTGAGGACTTCATAATCACTTATCTCTCAGAAATCCTCCAATTTCGGCATTAGAAAATGTAATCATTATGTACTACAAACGTGTACTAATAAAAGTAAAAACTAAAAAATTCCAAATCACACACATGCACAAAGAAACTACTTCCTATCTTTGAATTGCCTTTTTTATTTGCCTGAGACTTGACCATAAAGATGCTTTATAAAACTAATAAAGCACAAAATTATGCTAATACACCAAATGGGCTATTTCTGCAAATTGAGGCAGAGAAATCTGTTTCTCCGCTAAGCTCTACTAGGTATAGGAACTACCTCCTTCTTTGCATTATAAGCAGAAAGAAACATTAAATTCAGTCAAGTGCTTTTGATTATCAAAGAAATGGGGTTTTTTACTGAGTGTAGGAGAAATGTTAAATCTGCTCTCTGACTGACTTGCTGCAGGTAGATAGCAGTGGTCTTGAATAAATGGTTTGGTAGCAACAGAGACTGTTGTCTTGTGTAGATGGGAACTTCACCTAATGTGAAAATTTGCTACTTACCAATTTTTTGGCAAATGTTATCTTGCCATTGTCACTTTTTATACTATTCAGTGATTCTTGTTCCTATGTGTCCTTCCTCGTTTACTGCTTAAGTGAATATTTACAAGGTGCAGAGCACCAATTTGACTCAAACTAGCACAACTCCAAAATAGGCAGCTTGAATATTATTCTTCCAAATTTTGAACATCTAATGGTTTAGAAGCATGCTAAAATGTACGATCCCTTATAGACGAGACTTTCCTAATTAATTAGCTTCACAGTCTCCAAACAGAGGTTTGCTTGTTATTCTTATGTAATTAGAAGATCTCTTTAGTTGTATGGACAGTGGGAGAAAGAAGAGTTCCAACTTATCCCTAAAGATCACATCTCCTAGGCATCACAAATGAACTTGAGCCTAGGTAGAGGGGGTAAGCATGGGGCATCCTAGAAATACACTGTTACTGCAAAGATAATACAGTATGCAGTCTCTGCTGAGGTAAGGAAGAACAAGTCCCAACTTCATTTTTACCTGTTTATTTCTTCAAGCTTTGATACAGCGTCAGATGCTTAGACAATAGATAATAGCGGTTACTGGAAACTTATAAAACACTGAGACTCTTGTTTAAATAATAATATAATAATAAACCTCAGAAAGTACTACAAACCTTTCTTTAGTGTTCATTTGGCTTCTGGAATAATACTGAGTATGACACTCAATACTCAATCAGTGACTGGATTTCTGACTACTACACTGAAAAAACTCATGACTACTACACTGTCCAAAGTTCTTAGGTCTGAATACTCATTGAGAAAAAGGGGGAATAAAGAGTGAAAATATTTTGAGTTAAAACAAGGGCTATGTCTTGGTTACTTAACACTCATTGACGAGACAAAATACCTGATGCCCAAAATGAAGGAAGGAAAGGCTTATTTCTTACAGTTCTTGGGAGTTTCAGTCCATACTCAGTTGGCTCCAAGGAAGTGTGGTATGGCAGGGCAGCCATTCATGGCTGCTGTAAACAGCAAGGTCAACCAGCAAGAGAGAGCAAGGGAGAGACACGCATTCCTCCGGCCCTTACACTGTATGTTGGCTCCACCCCTGGTCAGATGCAACACTCACATCACCAATCCCAGCACCAGATAACAAACCAATCACAAATGCCAGACTCAGCCCTGTCCATGCCACGATTATATGAGACTTTGGGGGGACACAGAATCAAACCCATACAGGCTACATATTAGAGGAACTAATTTGGACATTCTTACAACTTTGCTTAAAAACATTATAAAATTCTAAACTGTTGAAGACTTTCAGTTAGTCTTACAGATGCAAATTACTACAACCTTTGTTACTCTATTGATCGTCAGGGTACTTGAGTTTCCTGGATGGTGCCTTTCTTTTCTCCAGGGGCCTAATCACCCTTTTGGATGTTGAGCTCATAGATGAAAAACCTGTCCTTGCCAGGTGAGAACTCCATTCTAGGGTCCAGGTCCTCATCTCTTTGGGTCATTTACAGGCCCTGAAGACTATAAGGACATGGGATGGGAAAATGCAGGGACACAATAACAGGGAATTTGAGTATTGGGTTTGTTCAGCTGTGTAACAGCTTTCATGTGCTTGTTCCTCACAACATTGTTTTAGTTTTCCTCCTTTACTTATCTAAAATTCTCAGTTTACTGGCTGATTCAGAGACTATGCCTACATTACCTACTCCTTATTGGATATTTTGAACAAATACTTGAATATCAATGCACAATGATATTACATTCCAAACAAAGGCAAATCTAGGGTTTATATTATTGTTGGAAGACTTGTGAATGAGTAAGTTCAAGTCAAATGTGGCCCAGCTTAGAAGCAGAAAGAACATACTTCATACTACTAAATCACTGGAAAGTCAGTTGTGATTATAATCTTGTTTAGCCTTTGTCTTGCATTATAAAGTGCACTCGAATAATTCAATGTGTTTTACATGGACTAAAATCTGAAAGAAGATGGAGGAACCACATGGTGAAATGATTGGCTGTCTGGGAGTGAGAGAAGCATGCGGTGCTGTTGTTTTCACAGCAGAAAGGGGATGAGAGCTCGTACTTGTCTAGCCCTTCTCCACTCCAGGCTCATGCTGCATGCTTCAAGTAGAGTAGTGGATTTAGCACTTAGGACAACCCTTTTAAGTGTTAAATTGGCATTAGTATGAGGTGGAAACAAGTGAAATAGTAGTTTTTATAGGTTAAAAAGATTTCACATCGGCAATTTCAAATGTTTAAATATAATTTCTTTTTATGAAGAATAAACTCAAATATGGCAGGGGGAGGGGAAATTTTCCAAATAATACAGATTGACACTCAGGTTTTATGACTCTTAAATTCCTTCTTATCCATTGTACTTGGTTACCTTGCAAAGAGGTGGTGTCGCTACCCCACCATGGGTGCTGGAGAAGTCACTGAATGTGTCTGTGTGGTGATTCGCATCCCCCAGCGATCTGTTAATATCTGCCCACCTACAGCTTGAAAGGTTGTAATTAAGATCACATGAACTTCCATGTAAAACTTTTTGGGGGACCATGTCTTGGAAATATATTCACATAGTTCTATTTTTCAGTCCAGGGATGCAGCCAAAAGGTATAACATCTACCAAGATGGAAAATTTGCAACTTTCCTTGATAGAAAATATAACTTTATAGTTTCTCCTTAAAAATCTCTTAAATATTTTATAATCAAGAGCATTTATCTTTTACTGTTTAGAAGTATTTTGTCTTTAGTGGCTGAAAAGATTAAAACTGTGTAAATATTACTCTCTGGATTCTTACAGGTAGTTAAGTATTGTCTTGGTTACTTTTTGCTCGTTGCCGAGACAAAATACCTGACGCCCAAAGTTAGGGAAGGAAAGGTTTATTCTTACAGTTTCTCGGGAGTTTCAGTCCATAAAGTGGGCTCCAAGGCAGCATGGGTTGACGGGGCTACAGTTCATGGCGGCTGCAAGCTGCAAGCCGCAATCCGCGCTGGTGAGAGAGAGGGCAGAAGCCAGGAAGCAAGCAAGAGGAAGACCCGCCTTCCCTTATACTGTATCTCAGCTCCACCCCTGGGCGGGTGTAGCAGTCATGTCATTAATCCTGGTGCTAGACAACAAACTGATCACAAGCATCAGACTCAGCCCCATCAAAAGTATGAGGACTTGGGAGTACATAGCATATCCTATACAAGTATGTTTATTAAAAAAAAAGAGGACACCTAATGGAATGCTCAGGAAAATTTACTGATAAATTTGTGGAGTCTGCGATGCATAATAAATATTCAACAAGTACTAAATGAGTAACAGAAAGTCATTTCATATTCTTTCTCATATACGGGAGCTGACAAAACACTGGCCTGAGAGTAGAAGAGTGGTTATTAGAGATTAGAAAGTCAAAGGGAGGCTGGATTTGATCAGGGTATGATATATGCATATATTGCACTGAAATCCATTAATACATACAACTAATGCATATTAATAAGAAAAGATATATAAAATAAAGGACAGATATAAGATTTTAAAAAAGCACCCTAGTTATACTATAAACTCAAAGGAAGTACTAGTAATACAATGTCTTTCCAACCTTCTGATCTTCTGAACATTATCTTTCTAAGCAAAAAATATAACAATAACTAGGAGCTATTAAATAAGCAAATTCATTTTACTCCACTGCATGTACTGGGTCTACATAGATATTTTTCTCTTGAGTGTCTGTACCCAGAGCTGTGCCAGGGACCTTTGAGACATGTTCTTCCCTAACCCAGCTCACAGTGTCCTTTGGTACTCAAGAGTCTGCTTGGTGAATTGATTTCATGGAAATTTGTTTGAGTAAGTTCTCTGAATGGAGTTCAAAATGAATGAAAGAACAAGTGTCCTCTGGGTTAGTTCAAGAACATTTACAGGAAAGGGAAATTGTTTGGGAGCTCTGGGGGTGTGTGCTCAGTGTTAGCTGGAAATAATCATGATGTTTGTATGACTGACTCTTACCTAAAAACTAGGAGGAGAACATCAGAAATGATGGGGGCATGAGCTGCAGTGAGGGAGGCATGCACGGCATAGTGGGGTGAGATTGCAGTGGTTGGCAGGAGTGAATCACCGGTCTGACTCTCAGCTCTCACACTGCTGATTCTGGGAGTTACTGCCGACTTTTGTTTGTCTGTATTTTAGCAGACTCATCCTGTACTATGTGTAGTAACTGGCAAGGTAATCACATGTGCTAAGTGCCACAAACATGTTATTTAATTATAGATCTTTAAAAATGAGGTCTCTGAAGGCATAAAAGAATTGTATCCTTACAGAGGTGAGCAATTTTCTGTTCAGTGTATAAGCTTCTACCAATTACAAGTATAGCATATGAGGTGTGACAGAAACATAGAATGAATGTTCAAGTTAAAAAAATGTTATTATAGTACATGACACGTGGTCATTAATTGCCCTCAAAATACTCCTCCCACCATTCTCATCACTTTCTGAAGCAGTTCTGAATGTCCTTCAAAACTGTATCAGTTGATTTCAATGGAGAACTCTTTTACATTCCTTGAATCTTCCAACTTTTGAAGTTTTCTGTACTATGTCTAAATTGAAGCCAGTAGTTGGGTATAGGTAGGTGTCTAAATTTTGGTTGTTTGTGTTTTGTCCTCAGCATGATTTGCTTCTTTTATTCTGAGCCCTCTTTCTATATTTTCACCCTTTTCCTAGTGACTATATCAACCAAAGGGAGACAGAAAAAAATAAACAGAGGCAAGTTATAAAGTTCGTTTTCCTTATTTTTCCTCTTATGAGAACCCAGTTCTAATACAGTCTCTCTGGAACCATGGCCTGCCACGGAGAAAGTAAATTAAAAAAATTATCGTGCCCTCTGGGAAGAGTATGTTTACTTATTCCTGAATTCAGGTCATATTAGGGAACGAGGATTACTGGCACATCCAATTAAGGTAAGTGCTAGGAATCGCATGCGAAGCATCACCCTGACAGTTCTAGTCCACAGCGGCTCAACACATTGGCCACGGTTAGTTCTTTCTGGTGACAGAAAACCTCACTTATTTCTTAACGAGGACTCAGTGGTAATTCAGAATTTGTTTACGGCTTTCTGGTCCTCTTTTAAGAAGAGGCATTGATGTTAGACACCCTGAAAGTGATGTCCCAGTCAGAGTATCTATGACATGTATGTGGTCTCCGAATCATCTTTAGTCATCCCTGTGTTATGCTGTGTGATGTTGATTATGCACTCAGATGCCCTGGGCCAAAGTTAGGCAAAGGTATCAAGGCAACCAGGGGATTCCAAGAAAGATGACTTTAGACACTATTCTTTCTCTGTAAGTTGGTTAACTCTAAAATAGGAGGACAGTTAACCAGTGGGGAAGAGTCAAGATTAAAAAGTTGTCCAGTAGAAAAGGGTAGGAAAACTATGCTGGGTCACATGCAAGGCAAAGATAGGAGAGATCAGAAACTGAGAGGGCGCAGTTGCTGTGCTGCTGAACGTATGGTGCTCACATCAGTTCTGGTCTGTGCAGCATTAGTTACCAGTCCATAATGAGCAAAGGGAAAAAGAGAAGGACAAGCTTTCAGATTTATAACACTGTAACATTGCCGAGTGGTTTTTGGATTTTATAAAACTGGTCCGTGACAGATTTGACACGGTCCGTGACAGATTTGACATGGGAGAGGGCTGTCTCTCCCATGTGGATAGTTGGAGAAGTTCTGAGTTAGAGGATGATGAAATAGTGGCTGTGATATAGAAGGAGCCACTTGGCGAAAAAGAAGTCATATTAATGACTGAGTGTAAAGGACGAGTTTTGCAAATGGCTCTTGTTGAAGATCTTAGATCCTCCTTAAGCCAAAAATCATCCCAGCATCCTAGCTTACTGTTGTTGGGTCAGTTTTATTATTTGAATGATTTTGAAACTAAAGAGACAGAAAAGAAATAGAATCAAAGAAAGTAAATATGAAGTTGTGATAGATCTTCTAATTGATTGTAAAATAGGATTGAAGAATGTCTTTCGATTTCTTTTTTTTGCCCATATTGGTGGTTTCATTTTAATTAGAATTAAAAATCTATTTAATGGTTTGTGTTGTATGGCCTGGTGTCTCAGTTCCTTTGTTATTCCTGGGACAGAATACCTGACACCCACATGTTAAAGGAGGAAAGGGACATTTTAGCTCACAATTTGTAGAGATTTCAGTCCATAATGGGCTGATTCTGAGCATGGTAGAAGGGAACGAGCCCATGGTGTAGAGGCATGAGGCAGCAGCAGCAAGCCTCCTTTTCCCTTTAATTCCATTCAGGATGCGAGCCTATTGTTTGATGCCATCCCACCCAAGGTGGGGCTTCTGTCATCAGTAAATTTATTCAGCCAGATCCAGGACTATGCTAAACCAGTTAATGGACTAACCCAGTGCCACACATCCTTAGTCCCAGTATCATACATCCATGATCCAGCCAGCTCTCAAGAGACCCTTCTATGAGCACATGTGGTTTTGGAGGACATCAATAAAAGCTATAACAATGGGGGACACCAAAAATAAGCCAGCTAAACAGTAAGAACTGTCATACTCCTCATAAGAGGAAAAATTTTAAAGGAACCTAGCAGTGAAGGAAACAACCAGGAGAGTGAAAAAACCATCTATGAAAAGGGACAAATGTTTGTAAATCATAGACCTGATAAAGGGCTAATATTTTGAATATATAAAGAACTTCCATAACTCAAAAACAACCAGGTAAATAATGTGATTTAAAACTGGTCAAAGGACTCGAATGACAGTTCTCCAAAGAAGATACATAGATGTTCAATAAGCATAAGAAAATATGCTAACCACAAGAGGAATGCAAATTAAGACTATCATAAGACATCACCTCACACCCATTAGGATGATCACTGCCCAAAGAACAGAAAATGTAAATGTTGCTGAGGATGCAGAGAATTTGGAATCCCATTTACTGCTGATGGGGCTAAAAAATGGTGGAGCCATTATGGAAAACAGTGTATTATGAGGTTTCTTCAAAGAGTTAGAACTAGAATAGGGTACAGCAATTCTATTCAGGGTATGTGTTCAAAAGAATTTAAACTAACATCTTAAAGAGACATCTGTACGGTCATTTTAATCAGATCATGATTCACAATACCCAAGAGGAAGAAGTTACACAAATATCTATTAAAAGATTAGCAGATTTTAAAAATATGGTATATACATGATGCTATGGCAAACAGAAACACTGAAACAACATGCAGGATTTGGAGGCAGATTTATTTTACATCAGCAGGCACTGATCGGGATCATTCCCAAAATATCAGGGCCAATCTCTGATGGTTTAGAGCTTTTATATTATTCATTAACAGAAGGTACAAAGGTGAGACAGAATGGTCCAGCAGTTCTTTTGATTAGCAAGCAGGGTGAGATCTTCGGTTACAAGGCTAGATTAATGGTCATGGAGCTTGTTACATTTAGACATTCTTCATGTTGGGTTATGCTTTCGCGGTTACAGGGGTTAAGAGATTAATTACAGAGCCATGGAGCAGTTACAGAGCTAGGCAGTTTCAAAAATAACAAAGTTTTGAAAAGAACAATTTCTCTTATACAGTTTTGCCCTTTCAATACAGTGCAGTATTATGCACTCTTAAGAAAGAAGGAAAGGCCGGCCTGAGCTACATAGTGCGACCCTGCCTCAAAAAACCGGGGCCGGGAGTTTGGCTCAGTGGCT
>RJWM01044306.1:0-13318 GCA_004363535.1 Dasyprocta punctata | reverse complement strand
CCCAGTCTGATCAGAGCACGCTGTGCGTGACCGAAATCTCACAGTCTGCCTCATAAATGAGTGGCATTAGGACACGTTCGTAAACACTTCTAAAATTCAGATATGGCGTGGGGGGCGGGGACTTAGCTCAGCGGGCGTAAGCGCCCGCCTGGCAAGTGCAAGATTGTGAGTCCGATCCCCGGTACCAAAAAAATAAAAAATACAGTTGAGAGATGGGAATGTTGCTATGATTTGATCTTTACACAGTGTATACATGGGCCAAATTATCACACCTTACCCCATAAATTTGTACAATTAAGATGACTAGTTTTTAGCCAGGCATGGTGGCACATCCCAGCACTCAGGAGGTGGAGGCAGGAGGATTGTTGTGAGTTCGAGACCAGCCTGGGTCACAAAGTGAGTTCAAGGCCAGCCTGAACTGCATAGTGAGAACCTATCTCAAAAAGACATACATACATACATAAATAAATAAATAAATAAATGACATATTAGTAAATAAAACTCAGCAATATGTAAAAAGCATAAAACACCCCAATCCACTTGGGTTGTGTTTTGGTTTGCCTTTGTTTGTTTCTTATTTTTTATTTTTTTGCGGCACTGGGAATTGAACTCACAGCCTTATACCTGCCAAACCGGTGCTTAAGTCACTGAGCCAAATTCCCAGTCCTAGTTTTTTGAGGCAGGGTCGCACAATGTAGCTCAGGCTGGTCTTGTCCTTGCCTTGTAGCCCAAGCCGGGCCTCGAACTCACAACGCTCCGCCTACCTCAGCCTCCCGAGTGCTGGGATTAAAGGTGTGCGCCACCACGCCCGGCTTGTTTGTTTTTTAGAAAGCTAGATTGTGTCTACACTAAAATCAGAGTCACCCTTCCGGTTTCCCTCGCACCGGCCCATTTCCTCCGGAGGTTCCTACCACGGTGACACGGCGGATTGCAGCTGCTGTTCGCCAGCGCTCACCCCTCAGGCGGGCCGGGCAGCGGGACTGTGTGGGGCGAGGTCCCCTCTGGTCAGTCTCCGTGGGCACACGCCTGTCCTCTTTGTCATCTTGAGTCTTCGATGTGGCTTTATGCTGCAGGGGCCGCCCCAAGACCCCTGGTTCTCGTGTGTCCGCCGCCCCCTCCCCGGGGCTCGCTAACCCGGAGAAGGAGGTGAAGCTGATGGGTGTTGCCCCCACGTCTCCGTCGCCAACCTACGAGGCTACTTCCCCTGGCTCTTCGCTGCTGGCCTCAAGCGAGTGGGCATTTCGAGGGCTCCAGGGGCCAGGACCCCGCCGGGAGCTCACAGCCACTCCAGGGCAGACCCCCAAGCCGTCGCCTCCAGCTCCGGAAGTGACCCCTGCAAAAGCCCAGGCCCTCTGGACTGAACCTGTTCCAGGTTCGGCCTCTGTTGAGCTCACAGCCCCAGCCAGCTGCCGGGTGGCAGCCTGGTGAGACCCGAGCGAGGGATGCCGCGGAGCCCAGGGTTGCTTTGGAGAGCTAGAAAGGGCGCCGCGCTGCCGGGAAAGAGAAGTCGTTCTGTTCACTTCTCCGTCCCCTGCGCCAGCTATTGCTTTGCACTTAGTAGACCGCTGATAGAAGTTTCTTTGAAGAGTGAATAAATGGGAAAGAACTCTGCTTTCCTTGTGTTTAAAGAATTCTTTAAGGATAATGTATAATTTACAAATATATATATTACATATTCTAAATTTTGTATATTACACAAGCATATATAGTACATATTACATGTATAGTGCAGATTATCATACATAATTATATTACACTAGTGTTACATATAATATGCATAAGTAAAATAGGTACTGAAAAGTTTGCAGCAATTACAGGTCTGTCATACAGTGGCTGGGGTGCTTACCTAATAGTGTGAGCAGTCCTGAGTTAGGGCCCCAGTACCTTAGTGACTTTTTGCTCACTGATGAGACAAAATACTGGAAGCCCAAAATGAAGGAAAGAGGGCGCAGGCACTGATGGGGACTAAACATGGACTGCCTTCCGGGGTCCTGAACTCAGGACCTTGGAGGAGAACAAGAGGGGCTCCTCGAGGGGCCCCAGCCCGGCCCACGGGCTTGGAATCAGGGACAACACCCCCCCCACCCCCACCCCGTCAGCAACCTGCTGTTTCAGAGGTCTGGCTAAATTGATAGCAACCAAGGAACATCAACCAACTTTTGTTTTGTAGATTCGGCCAGGCCTCTGGTCAGCAACCCAAGCATCACTTTACAGCGGGCAATGTAGCAAGTATGGGGGATTCTCTTCTTTCTTGTCTTCTATTATTAATAAAATATATATATATAAAAAAAAAGAACAAAATGAAGGAAAGACAGGTTTATTTAGCTCACAGTTTGTGGAGGTTTCAGTCCATAATCAGCTGGCTCCAAGGCAGGGTGGCGTGGTTGAGGGGCAGCTGTTCATGGTGGGGGTAGACAGCAGAAGCAACAGGATAAAAAGAGAGGGAGCGAGCCCCTTCTCCATTATAGTGTGAGCAGGCTCCCCACCCTCGGGGCGGGTGCAGCACTCGCACACCTCCCTGCCCTCCTCTTGCACAGGCTCAGGATGTTTGCAAAGTGAGGACCCTGGCCCCCTGCTGAGTCGCTTCCTTAAACTTCTAAACTTCTCAGGTTGGCACAGCAAATCAGTCATTATACCCAACATCCCTAGTACCACAAAAAATAAAAAATTAAATTTAGAAATCTGTCCTACAATTGTTACTGAATTCTGAGTCGCAGCACATCGGAAAAGGTAGGATGTGATCCATGTAGGACTAAATTTATGCTAAAGCAGAAACCAGAGTAATACAAAATGAACATTTCTCAACCCATGTAAACGTTAAACAAAATTCCCTCACTGTATCATGAGAAATTGGCTGTTGTTATCGTCACCAAAGTTGTAGACTGGGTCTGGAACAGTGTTTTATAATATATATGAGATCAGGCTTAGGTTAGTAATCAGTGTGCCAAATGAGAGTGGTGATTGTACCAGTCAGCTTTCTGTTGTAACAAATACCTTGGATAAATCAATTCATAAAGAGAAAAGGCTTATTTTATCTCACATTTCTGGGGGTTTCAGTCCACAATAGGGTGGATCTGTTGGTTTTAGACCTCTGGTAGTGGTGGAGGAGCTGCATGTTACGGCAGGAAGGTGTGGAATGCAAAATCATTCATCTGATGGCCAAGACGAGAACCAGAAAGAGGAAGAAGAAGGGGAAGGAGAAAAGGAGAGTGGAGGAGCTGGTGGCCTACTAACCTCTTCAAGGGCATGCCTCAGTGGGTTGAAGGCCTCCCACAAGGCCGCCCCCAACAGTGCCAAGCTGGCGATTAAGCCTTTAACATATGAGTCTCTGCGGGAACTGTCTAGATCCAAACTATAGCAACAGGGAAAGGCCCTGATTTGCAGGAGGGTTGTGTGCCACAGAGACAGCTTCATAAACATGCTGTAAGGATTTATTATATAAAGACAGCAAAGATTCCCCAGAGCAATGGAAGAAATTAAGGGACAGCTGAATTCAAATGTGTTGATGTTCTGTGGCGAATGTCACACTGCAGAGTGGCTTCCCTCTGTCACCATCACACTGTGGATTCCTTTCGTGCCACTTTGGTAGCAGGCAGAATTATGGTCTTCTAAGCCTTGGACCTGTAGCTATGTTAGGGTGCATGGTGTCTTAGTCCATCTGTGCTGCTATAAGGAAAACGCCCCAGAATGGGACATCTATAGGCAAGAGACATTTGTATCTCGTAGTTCTGGAGTCTGTGAAGTCCAAGATGGAGGCGCCAGCAGTTGTGGTGTTTGGCGAGGGCTGCTATCTGCCTCCAAGATGGGGCCTTGTGTTCTGTAGAGGGCACGAACATGTATCCTTGCATTTCCAGGGAGTAGAGTAGAGAACCCGCATTATCACGCCCCCCTCCCCTTTTTGACTCAGGATCTTGCTGTGTAGTTCAGCCAGGCCTTGGCCTTGAACTCACTGTGTAGCCCCAGCTGGCCTCCAACTCATGCAATCTTCCTGCCTCAACCTCCCAAATGCTGGGTTACAGGTGTGTGCTGCCATGCCCAGCTCCCTCGGGTCCTCTCATGTGGACCCTAATCCCATCCATGGGGACTCTACTATCATGGTGTGATCACTTTGTAAGGCCCTGCCTCTTAATCCTGTCACACTGGTGATTAACTGTCCACAGGAACTTTGGAGGACACATTTAGACCGCAGCTTGGGAAAAGCAGGGTGAAGGGTGTGGTTAGGGTTGAGGTCACCGGGCAGCTGACTGAGGAGGAGAGCACCTCAGACTGCCCGGAGGGCCCCATGGTGCAGTCCTTCACGCTCCGTAGGGCTGACCCTCTGACAGGATTTAAGCTGCTGCTCGAACCCCTGCAGCAGGCATGTGGCAGATACTTCACGGAGCTGACGGAAAGAACGTGGGCTCTGGAATTCGGTGTCTGCAGTCCAACGCCTGCCTCCGTCCCTTGCTGGCCTCTCTCATCTCATCGTGACTGGGGAGTCCTCGCCGCTTCCTCGGGGTGCTGAGAGACCCCCGCCATCCCTGGCGCACACCATCTCCTCCTCCCTGGACTGTGACCCTGCCTCTCTTGTTCTTGCCCCGACACAGATGTGTGATAAATAAACCTAAGGACAGAAGCTGGGGCCGGCAGGCGCCCCACACCGCCTCCCTGCAGGGCTTCCTTGCGAGCCAGGCTTCTGGGCCAGCGGGGGCAGCGGCGGCACAGAGCCACGCGTGTGGCAGTTGGATACTGAGGAAGTTCAGCTCACCTACAGCTGTCGTTTTCACTTCCTAAAACTGACGTTTCTGTGAAATACATTATGCAAGAGAGCAAGGTTCCTGTCGCCACGCTCTGACGGCCTGGGAAGACCAGGCTGGCGCTCTCCAGGTTCTGACCGGTCCTGTGGGCAGTGAAGCCCCTTCTGAGGGCCACACAGCGCAGCGCCCCCGGGGCCCTCTGTGTGCTGGGGCCAGCGCTCGGCAGAGCCGTCCCGTGTCCTTGGAAGAGAGGGACCTTGGTGCCCTGTGCGGGGCTCCCGTCCTCGTCCTCGGAGAGGGAAGTGAGGCCAAGACTCCAGCCTGCAGCCCAGGCCAGGGCCCTGCCTTGGCAGAGAGGCAGAAACACTCCCACGGATTGCTCCACTCGGGACTCGCTCCAGGCTCTTTCTGGGTCTTTCCCACTTCTCTGTACTCTATTTCTGTGTCTGTGGGGATTCCCGCCCCCTCCCAGCTCCTCCAGAATGCTTTCCCCTGCCTGTCCCCACCCAGCCTGCGCGAGGCTGGCCCTCGCCATCCACACTCCGTTTCCCGAGGAAATCGAGCTCATCTGGCTGGTGAGAAGAAAACAGCCTGACCCCACTCATACTAAAGTGTGAATGCACAAAGCCCAATGCTATTCATTCATTCATTCTTCTTCTTTTTTTTTGGTACTGAAGATAGAATCCAGGGCCTTTGCACTGAGCTATATACTTGGCCTTTTCTTTTTATTGACTTATTTATTTTTGAGACAGAGTTTCTCTGCATTGCTAAGTAGCCCAGGCTGGGCTCAAACTTGGCAATTCTCCTACCTTAGCCTCTCTGAGTGCGGGGTCAAAGTCAGGTGTCACCGTGTCTGGCTTACATTTCTTACTGTACTTCCCTTTTAAACCAGTGGGGCTTGTTAATCCTCACAAGCACTTTCTATGGTACAATTTCCATCAAGAAATTTTGACCACTTAGTCCTTTCTGGGTCTCTCAAGGAATACTTCTTTCTTCTTTTCTCTTCTTTCTTTCTTTCTTTGGTGCTGGGGATCAAACACTACCTCTTTCTTAACCGTGTCTGTCTAGTCAGCATCGTGAGCTCGTCCACGGCCCCCGTCAGGGATTACGCCTTCAGTGCGCTGACAGAGACAGGGCAGGTATGAGACCTGATTTTCTGAGAGGCACTTGTTATCTTATAATTTTCCTGGAAATTAGATTATAGTCTGAAAAAGAAAGGAAAAGGTGGAGGAAGAAAATCAATCCAGATAGCTACAGTCATTCGCATGGTTTACTTTTCTCTCAGAAATTTTATTCTTTGCCAACACAGCTTTGAAGCATTACAATTTCATATCTAAAATTCCTCCCCTCAACAGACCTGTGTTTTCCCTTTCTCGTCTCATTCCACCCATAATTACATACTTTTCGCAACCTATGATTATTGTTATTACTGGATTCATATTCCTACTACTGACAGGCAAATTGTTTTGCCACTTGATTTTCTGTGAATGAATGCAGGCCTTCACTCAGCACTCCTTGTAAACTGCCGCACTTACAAATGCCAGCACTGTTTGTGTTTACACACCCTTATCCGCTTTTCCCAAGGATGCTATGAAGTTCTTTCTAGAGAGATGATAACTCGGTCAAGGTCATACAGTTGGCAAGATGGACTGGAGCCTCCATTCATAATTACTCTACCAGGCCCACTCTCTTTTAACCTTTGTGTTGTTAGAAATGTTTTGGAATACTAAGAGCATTCTCTATCAAAACAAGAGTTAGGGGGTCACAACCTTCAAAGAGTCAGTCTGGGCAGCTCACCAGACTGCCGTGGCGAGGGAGGGCCAAGCCCAGCGCGCCCACGCCCCACTCAGGGCTGGCATACCTTACTCTGCTCTCCCCCAGGTGCCTGGCCTTGTGGTTTGGATCTAGAACCTCCCTCAAAGCCGTGGTCCCAAAGGAGGCCATAGTCAGAGGCGGGGCTTCAGGGAGTTAGTGGACCACGAAGCTCTGACCTCTTGAGTGGACTAATCCACTGATGACTTCATGGCTCAGTGGGCAGCAGGAAGGGGGCAGAAGCCCTAGGAGGCAGGGCCTACTTGGAGGACGTAAGTTGTCAGGAGTGCCCTAGAAGGGAATGTTTTATTCTTTCTTTCTCATTTGCTTCCCAGTCACCATGACGTAAGCAGAGCTGCTGCACCACATGCTCCCTGCCATGATGTGCTGCCCTCACCCCAGGCCCAGAAGGAATGATGCCGGGTGACCATGGGCTGAAACCATGAGCAGGAACAAATCATTCTCTTTTAAGTTGACTTGCTTAGGTACCTTATCATGGGCATGGGAAGCTGACTTACACAGCTGGCAGTGCTATCGCTTATCTCAGCAGATTCTGTGGGTTTTAATCTATTTAAAGCAGTGGTTGCTTGAGCAGCAAATAGAAGTTTGACTGAAAGCACAGCAAATGACCGTACTATGTACCTTTCTCCCAGAAATAGTGTTTCTGATTTTCATCCTAATCCATCAACAATTCGATTAGAATCATTGGACCCTTTGCAAACTAGAGATGAACTAAATTCCATAGTTTGAATCCTAAGGCTTTTCTTGAAAACAATAGCTACCTTTGAGCATTTGTCAAGTTCTGGGTACTATATTTCGGATAAAAATTTTTCCCATATAACAGAGTTGAAAATCGAGTCTTGTGATACGTTTAGTAATAAGATACCATGTGGAAGAGGCCAGATTTAAACCCAAGTCTGTCTAACTGAAGCACTTGCACAGGCTACATGGCTCCCATACTGTGTGGAGGATGGACCTGCCTGCGTTGGGCTGGGTCCTGGAAATCGCGCAGCACAACTTGAATCTATGGCACGTGGTCCTTGACTGGGGCCACGCTGAGTCAACCTGGAGGCTGATTTATGGCAATGGCTCATCGCAAGTCCTTTAGAGCTACTGTACTGCATTTGAAAGATCCTGCATCTTACTATGTGTGCAAGAAATAAAGGAGAAGTTGCAATGAAGTTTTCTCACTGTGTTACAGGCCAAGAGTGACGCTAACGATGACGATAGCTTATGACTATTGAGCTCCTCTAGGTGCCCAACATCCTGTTAAGTTCCGTCTTCCCCACTTTGGACTGGATTTGCAAAACTTAACATTAGTGATTAATTTCTACTTCCTTCCTCCGAGAAGCCTTTGTAATAGGTTCGAGGAAGGACTATGGAAAGATTTAGAGATACAGCTAGAAAACTCCTAGAATTTTTGTAAGCTGAACTTGAGGGGAGATTCCAGTTAGCACTCAGAACAGAGTGCTCACAGAAATGCAGACGATTAAGACAAGGCTCAGGCTCAGGGGATTCAGCTGGGAAGGAGGACTCCACTGGCAGTGGGATTTGAGACCATGTGTGTTATGCTTTGGCAGAAAATTTGTCTAAACTTTGCTCGTGTCCTGAGGCTTTGTGGGAGATTGATGTTATGGGCCATGGACTAATTAATTGGGCACAGGAAATTTCAAGGCAGCACGATGTTCAGCCTATAGCATAGGTGTGATTTGCTGCCTGTAGCCAGATTTATACTGAAAATCAGAGCAAAAACCCCATTTGAATGGAAATTTAGAAGGTCATCAATTCCTGCTCTGAAAATCTTTACTCTCATAGGGTAGAAAACACAGAAGAAATAGACAGAAATAGATATGTATCAATTACCAAAGCTGAGATGAGAAAGTAGGTAGCAATCTTGAAGATGTAGGTGAAGGCAGAGACTTCATGAACAAAACCCAAACTACATGAGAAATACTTCAAAGAATCAACAACTGGGATCTCATCTTATGAAAGAGCTTTTGCACATCAAAAGAAATCATCAATGGAATGAAAAGACAACCCACAGAGTAGGAAAAAAATTTAGTCAACTGTCTCCCAAAGGACTTACATATAGAACATACAAAGAATGGAAAAGAATCAACCCAAAAATGGGCAACTGAGATGAATACACACTTCTCAAATGAAGAAATACATGGAGTAAATAAATATATGAAAAAATGTTCAACAGCACTGGTTCTTCAAGAGAAGCAAATTAAAACAGCACTGAGATTCCATATCACCCCAGAAAGATGGCTAGTATTGAGAAATCAGCCAATAACAAATGTTGGCAGGACTGTGGGGAAAAAGGAACCCTTCTCCACTGTTGATGGGAGCATAGACTGGTACAACCACTGCGGAAATCAGTGTGGCAATTCTTCAAAAACTAGAACCAGAGGTCCCATTTGACCCAGCTATTCCCCTTCTGGGTACTTTTCCAGAAGAATTAAAAATGTCATACCACAGCAATATTTGTGCACCCATGTTTGTAGCAGCACAATTTTTAATAGTAAATAATCTTGGAAACAAACCAAATGCCCATCAACCGAGAAATGGATAAAAAAGGTATAGTATTTTTAGACAATGGAGTACCACTCAGTCATGAAGAAGGATAAATTTGAGACTTTTATAGGTAAATAGATGCAACTTGAGAGCATATTCATAAATGAAATAAATCAGACTCAACATGGGTAGGCATTGTATTGTCTCTCTAGTATGAGAAGCTTAAAGAGTAAATAAAATCCAAAATGTACAATAGATATTGGGAAATGGGATGAAACTGTTCAAAAGGAAAGAGAAACTGAGATGGAGAAAGGCAAAAAGACGAAGGAAAAAGGAAAAAATACCTATGTACACACAAGATAATGAAGATAGAGAAGATAGTTAAGATAGTTATATTACTAATTTCTATTAGTTCATTGAAAAGAAAGGTTTGTGATTACATTGTTTGATCAGTTTTTCATGCCTACATCATGTAATCTGAACAACTACTCTGAAGATAACAATATGTAATGTATTAACCATTGTTACTCTCTTACTACCTTGTTTTGAAATTTTGTATTATTGTTTTTATTGTCTTTTTCTCTTTAAAATAAAAAAAATTTTAAAGGTGGAAGTGTGAGATGGGGGCAAATCTTAAGTGACCCAAATTGTGGGGACAAAAGGTCATAAAGGGAAAGGAGCTGAGAAGGGGCCCTTGGATGAGAAGGACCCAAAGGTGGGAGAAGGGAGAAAGGAGCCCAGGAGCAATGACGTGATGAATAGTGAGTGATGGTGTCACATCAGTGGCACTCAAGAATGAGTCCAGTAAGCGAATAAAAGTGACATTGAACCTAAAAAAAAGCCTATTTGAAAGTTTTCAGTTTTGCCAGGAAAAAAAAATTGCTAACAAAGTTGGAGCAAAGGAGAGCATAGTTGCTGAAAAGATTGGCACTTTTAAAAAGCCAACTATTTCACATCAGGACAATAAAAAAATGTCTTGAAGGCATCTCAGGAATCAGCAAAATGCCACTCTTTGCAGACTCCAGGGAGTAAGAGTGAAAGACTGAAACAAGAGCACCAGAGATCCTTGCTCTGCAAGGTATATGTAGGGAAATGGTTGCTCAGCATTCAAAATTCATCTGCGAGTTCTCAGCCATCCACAAATATGGACACCTTTGCAACTATGGTCCAAAGGGGCCCAGATACTTCTCAAGTGGGCAGCAGACATGAGCATCATTCATGTGATACTGGTTTTACAGGCATGCAGAATGCAAGAGCTGTGGGGTTAGGGAAGCTTCTTCCCAGATTTCAGAAGAAGGTTTTAGAGGCCAGGAAATGCACCTGCAAGAGAGAAGCTCACAAAGCTGTGAGAGTGAAGCCAAGAGTGAAATGAAAACCACAGAAAGTAGGAAACGTCAAGAATGTACAACATCTGAGAAAAGCCAAATACAGTGCACAAAGCCACCACAAGGGAGAGGCCATGAGGACTGCAACCAGCAGTGCCACAGGGCCAGGGCTGCCCAACCCCTTTGGAGTTCGCATCTCACCACAATTTTCCCTGAGTCCTGGACATGGGACTAGGGGATTTAATCTGTGTAAGATTTTAGTCTTGCTTTGGTTCCATTCCTTTCTATCTCCCTCTTCTCTTTTGGAAAGGAAATGTTTATCCTGTGCCATCGTATCCAGTGCCTTGGCTCTTTTTTAGGGCTCTACAGCTAAGCATTTGTCTTATGTCTTGGAAAAGAATTTAGACTTGTACTTTTCAGCAGTACTGGAGCTGTTAAAAACTGATGACTCTTAGCAATGACTAAATGCATCTTGCATTAAGAGATACACACAAGTCATTTGGGGGTCAGGGGCAGAATGTTATGGTTTAAATCTAGAATGTCCCCCAAAGCCCTCACATATTCAGAGGTGGAGCTTCTGGAAGGTGGCTGGGTCATGGGGGCACTGTACTTACCAGTGAGTGGATAAATCCAGAGATGAGTTAAGAGCTAACTGTGTGTATCAGTCTGTACTTACTAGAGAAAGAGATTTAAAGCAAGCTATACAAATACATGATAATTTACAAGATCGGCTTACAACAGCCGCCTGCAGAGTCAGGTGTGGGAGAGAGCACAGGGCGGCCTGCGCGCTGGGGACCCGAGGGACCCAGCCAAAGCCCGGAGCTCACTGCAGTGCCCCGTGCAAGTCGCATCAGGAGGCAAAGGGGCTGAGCAGGAAGGCTGAAGGGTCCGTGCTGGAGGCCAGGGGATGACGTCCGAGGTGGAGACTGGAGCACAGAAGCAGCCTTTCTTCCTCACTCTCCTTTTATTCCGTTCATCCTGGCTGGCATCACACCCAGGGCGGGTCTTCTGTCTTTAGTGAATCTTTCAGTCACACTCAGAACTACGCTGATCCAATGGCATTGGTCTTTTCCTACTCGAGGTGACACTATTGGTTAACTATCATAGCGTGGCGTTAGCAGACGGCACCTGGTTGGAGGTGGCTCTCTGGGGTGTGACCTAGAAATGTATGCATCTCCCTCCCTCCCGGTTCCTGCCTTCTTTGTTTGCTTCCCAGATGCCCTGATACGAGCTTCTCTCTGAAAGGTTCTGGCCCTAGTATAAATTACTGTACAGTTATGGCGATGGTCTAATATGGCAGAAGGGCAAAGCGGGAACCCTTACCCCCACAACCACTCCCTCCTTCTTCCCCTTCAGCCCCAATTGTTACTTTCCCGTTTGCACGCGAAGAAAATTCCAATCAGTTCCTCGCATGTCACCAATGCCAGCCCCACGCGCCACTTCCGATCAGAGGTCATGTAACCCTCTGCCTCTCTGTGTCTCAAGGGAGGAGAAAGCCAAACCCCTGCGGGTGATGGGCTCCTCTCCGCATCCTCAGTTAATGGCCACTTTCTCTGTCCTTCTGCTTCTCTATTGCACCAGAAAACTCTAACACTGCAGCTCTCCCGCCGTGCTGTTTCTGCCTTGGAGCCACCACAGACTGACAATGTGAGCCCCCGTAAGCCTCTCCTTTTCCAAATTGTGAGTGTTAGGCATCATCGGGGACTGGGCTATGTGAGGGCTGCATGGCTGGCTAAGGGGCTGGGGATATGGCTCAGGAGCACAGCGTCTGCCTGGCAAGCGTGAGGTCCTGAGTTCGATTCCCAGTACCAAAAAAACAAACAGCCCCCCCCAAAACCCCAAAACAACAACCACAACAACAACAAAACAAAAACAAAAACGTAACCAACATTGCTGACCACAAAGGGGTCCCTGGCAGTGCTGGAAAAGCTCATCTTCACAGTCTCTGACGACAAGGCAAGCTGAGCTGCGGGCTGCTAACGCTCCCTGTTCCAGGGTAGGAAATGCCAACCTTAGCGGTCAAACAGTCCTCTGAGTTAGCAAGATTCACTGCCTTTGCTCTGACTGTCCAAGGCCTGCTCATTCTCATGGGCTTTTGCTTCACGTGGGCCCTGTCCTCCTCCACAGGCCCCCTGCTTTGACAACCAATAAATACGAGTGATCCGGAAAAGTCTCTGTCTTAGCTCCTAGAGAGTTCTGACCTTCCTGCATTCCCCAAAATCACATTGCTTGTGTCTTTTAAGCTTTTGCTGAACTTGTTTTAGGAGATTGGGGGCCCATGCCTAGTCCCCAGTGGAGTATTTTGTCCCAGAAATGAGAAGGCGACTCAGTCACTGCTTGTCTGAGAAGCTGAAATATGACCGTCACTGTCACACGGATAGGGAGGAGGGAAGGCACAGGAGCGAAGAGCAAGCAGAAGCCACACCACCGACCTTGGAGGGCCTGGCAGGGTATGGGAATAAATATTTGAATCTCAATCCCGTAAAAAAATCTGGGTGGGGACTGGAGCGGCGCCGGCATGGACCAGGACACAAGTGAACTGCCTTCTGGGGGCCCCCCCTCTTGGGACCCCCGGAGGAGAACGAGAATGGCTCCTTCCGGGGCCCAGCCTGCTGGGCCCGAGGGCACTGGTGCCTGGGCTTGGAATCAGAGACAAACACTCAGGGACAAACACTACCCCCCCACCCCCGTCAGCAACCTGCTGTTTTGGAGGTCTGGCTAAATTGATAGCAGCCAGGGAACATTAAGCAACTATTTGCTAGTATTTTTTCGTAGATTTTGCAGGCCTCTGGTCAGCAACCTGAGCATCTCTCTGGAAGGTGACAGTAGGCAGTGTAGCAAGTATGGGGGATTCTCTTCTGTTTTGCCTTCGAGGCCCAATATGGCTCTCTCTGTTTTGCTTTACTCTGATCGTTATTATTATTATTA
>RJWM01044305.1:0-13335 GCA_004363535.1 Dasyprocta punctata | reverse complement strand
CAAGTCCAAAGCCCAAAGAAGGGAGGAAATTATTAAGATTAGAGCAGAAATTAATGCAATTGAAACTAAGAAAACAATACAAAGAATCAATGAATCGAAGAGTTGGTTCTTTGAAAGAGTAAATAAAATTGATAAACCCCTAGCCAACCTTATCAAGAAGAGGAAAGAAAAAACTCAGATTCACGCAATAAGAAATGAAAAGGGTGAAATCACTACAGACGCAGTGAAAATACAGAAGATCATCAACACCTACTTCGAAAACCTTTACTCACGTAGATTTCAAAACAGAAAAGAAATGGACAGATTCCTAGAAACCTATGAACTACCAAAGCTGAATCACAAAGATGTAAAGCTGCTGAATAACCCAATTTCAGCTAATGAAATTGAAAATGTAATTAAGACCCTACCAACAAAGAAAAGCCTGGGCCCTGATGGATTCACTGCTGAACTCTATTAGAAATTTAGGGAAAACTTAATGCCAACACTCCTTAAACTCTTCAATGAAATCGAAAGGGAAGCAAGTCTCCCTAACTCATTCCTGGAAACAAGTATCACCCTAATACCAAAACCAGAGAAAGACCCAACAAAAAAGAAAATTACAGGCCAATCTCCCTAATGAACATAGATGCAAAAATGCTCAATGAAGTACTGGCAAATAGAATACAGCAAGTTATCAGAAAGATTATACACCACGATCAAGTGGTATTCATCCCAGGAATGCAGGGATGGTTCAACATACTGAAATCAATACATGTAATCCACCATATCAACAGGGCCAAGGACAAGAACCACATAATCATCTCAATAGATGCAGAAAAAACTTTTGACAAAATCCAACACCCATTCATGATAAAAACCCTACAGAAAATCAGAATAGATGGTCTCTACCTCAACCTGATAAACGCCGTATATCATAAACCAACAGCCAACATCTTACTAAACGGAGAAAAACTGAAAACTTTCAACCTAAATTCAGGAACAAGACAAGGATGTCCATTATCACCACTCCTATTCAATATAGTTCTGGAAATATTAGCCAGAGCAATTAGACAAGAGAAAGAAATATAGGGAATAAGAGTAGGAAAGGAAGAAGTGAAATTATCATTATTTGCAGACCATATGATACTCTACATAGAAGACCCCCAAAAATCGATTAAAAGACTTAGAAGTAATAACCAAATTTAGTAATGTAGCTGGATACAAGGTGAACACTCAAAAATCAATAGCATTTCTGTACACAAACAACAAAGTCACTGAGAGAGAAATAAGGGAAACCACACCCTTCACTATAACATCCAAAAAAATGAAATATTTAGGAATCAATCTAACAAAGGAAGTAAAAAATCTATACAGTGAAAATTACATTACACTAAAGAAGGAGATTGAAGAAGATTTCAGAAAATGGAAGGATACTCCACGTTCATGGATAGGAAGAACAAACATCATGAAAATGGCCATTCTCCCAAAATTATTATACAGATTCAGTGCAATCCCAATCAAAATACCACTCGCCTACCTCACAGAACTAGAGAAAGCATTCCCAAAATTCATCTGGAACCAGAAAAGACCTAGAATAGCAAAGGCAATTCTGGGCAACAAAGGGAAAGCAGGAGGCATCACAATCCCCGACTTGAAACTATACTACCAAGCTACTGTGATAAAATCAGCATGGTACTGGAATCAAAACAGACGTGAAGATCAATGGAATAGATTGGAAGATACAGCCACAACTACAAACACACTTAGCCACCTCATCTTTGACAAAGGGCCCAAACACGTACATTGGAAGAAAGATAGCCTCTTTAACAAATGGTGCTGGAAAAACTGGCTTTCTATATGCCATAAACTAAAACTAGATCCATGCCTATCACCATGCACTAAAATAAAGTCAAAATGGATGTAAGATCTGAATATTAAAACAGAGACACTAAACTTACTGGAAGACAGAATAGGTAAAAATCTCGATGACATAGGAGTAGGCAGAGAGTTCATGAATAAAAATCAGATTGAACGGGAAACACTTCCCAGAATCAACACCTGGGATCTCATCCTACTAAAAAGTTTTTGCATGTCAAAGGAAATCTCCAGCAAAGTGGAAAGAAAACCCACAAACTGGGAAAATATCTTAGTCAATTGTCCATCAGACAAAGGACTTCTGTCTAAAACATATAAAGAATTAAAAGAAATCAGGCCCCTAAAATTCAAGGACCCAATCCAAAAATGGGCATCTGAGATGAATACACATTCTCAGAGAAAGAAATACAAATGGCAAATAAATATGTGAAAAAATGTTCACCATCAATGGTCATTCGGGAAATGCAAATTAAAACAACACTGAGATTCCATATCACCCCAGAAAGAATGGTCAAGATTAAAAAATCAAGCAACAACAAATGCTGGATGGGCTGTGGGGAAAAAGGAACTCTTCTCCACTGTTGGTGGGAGTGTAGACTGGTGCAGCCACTGTGGAAGTCAGTGTGGAGATTCCTCAAGAAGTTACGATTAGAGATCCCATTCAACCCAGCTATCCCTCTTCTGGGCATTTTCCCAGAAGAACTGAAAACACCATACCACAGTGATATCTGTGCACCCATGTTTATAGCAACCCAATTTGTAATCGTCAGATCTTGGAAACAACCCAAGTGCCCATCAATCAAAGAATGGATAAAAAAGATGTATTTTTATACAGTGGAGTACTACTCAGCTATTAAGAAAGATTGCATTGAGACTTTTATAAGTAAATGGTCACGACTTGAGACCATACTCATAAGCGAGATAAATCAAACCCACATGTGTAAATACCATATTGTCTCCCTAGTGTAAGAAATGGAAAAGTATATATGATTCAAAATCTATAATAAATACTATGGAAGGGTAAAAAATAGCTCAAAGTGCAAAGTTAATCTGGAAGGGAATAGGCAGAATCAGAAAAGGGAAGAGGAAAAATATAAACCTGTATATATGTATATGTAAGATAACTAAAAAGAACACTGCTGAATGTATTCGTTATTGAGAAAGAACAATTAATACTCATATGATTAGATCCATCTTGCATGTCTATATCTGTTAATGTAAGAAACCATTTTAAAGATAACAATGCGCAATATTGCAATCATTGTCAAGCTTCTATCTTCCGGTTTTGTAAACCTATAATGTTGTGTATTTACTCTAGTCGTTTGTTTGTCTCTTTTACTTGTTGTTTTTACTATATATGTCGTCTTTTTGTTTGTTTTGTTTTGTTTTTCTTCGCTTAAATTAAAAAAAAAAAAGAAGCAAGGCGAACAGCCTTCAGGTGAAAGAAGACTCCAAGAACTGCCTCTGGTGAGTGAGACCATTGTATGATCCACCTGTAGCAGTGTGGAAGTTCAAAGCAGTTGGTTAAGCTTGTAACTGGCCACTCAATGAGTATATAGACCCCTTGCTTCTCTCATTTTATAGCAGAGGTGAAAGATGGGACAACAATGTCCAGTTTGCAAGGCTTAAAACCCTAATGGGATAGGATTGGATATGGAGGATGGGGAAGGAACATTTTTTAACAAGTCCCTCAAGTTCCTCACACACAATTTAGCTACTAAAATTTTAACTCTCACACATTCAATTTGTAGATGTGTATTTTCCTGGAAAATCATTTCTTAAATTCATATTTTTCAAATGTTTTCCAAAACATTACCTCTATTCTATTAAGTTCTGCTCTGTGACTTTATTAACAAACAAACCAAAAAGTAACTTTTAATTCCAATTTTAAAAATAATATTGGTGAGTTCAGGGGTGTGGCCCAGCTAGCCATGCTGCAGGTCCTGGAGTTTCTAAACTCCACACAGCTAGTAGCAAGGCCCTGACACCATATGCCAGGGTCATGGTTTCATACTTCATATAGGTAGCTGAAGAAATTTATTTAAGCAAGAGATAGCATCAGAAGCAAGGCAAACACCTCCAGAGGCTCTGAACTTCTCCCAACCTGATGCAGTGTCCCAGTGGTGCCACACTCTGTGGGCACACTCTGCCTAGCTGCCTGGGTCCCAGAGATTCTGAACTCACCCAGTCAGGTATAAGGTGCTGGCACCACACTTTGGGGGTGCATCCTTGCTAGCTGCACAGAGCATCTGAGCTCTGCCCAGTCCAGGATCCCAGTGTAATCCATCAAGTGAATGCCCGGGCAGCCTCACAGGTCACAGAGGTACCAAGTCCAGCCCAGCCCAATGCCTTAGAGCCACTCATCAAGGAGCAACTGGCCTAGCTGTTGGGTCTTGGAGAATTTGAGCTCTGTCCATCAGAGCACAAGGCCCCAGGGCCATAGTTCAGGGGTGTGGCCCAGCTAGCTATGCAGCAGGTCCCAGAGGTTCTGAACTCCACCTAGCTAGGAGCAAGGCCCTGGAACCATATGCCAGGGCCATGCTCTGGCTAGCGCCTCACTTCAGAGGTTCTGAACTCCTCCCAGCCAGACACAAAGTCTTGGTGGTGCTACACTCTGGGAGCATGCTCCTTCTAGGTACCTGTTTCCCAGAGGTTGTGAACTCCACCAAGCCAGGCATAAAGCCCCAGCACCACACTTCAGGGGTGCATACCTTCCAGCTTCCTGGGTCACAGAGATTCTGAACTCCACCCAAGCAGGCCCAAGGCCCTGGTGACACACTGGGAGTGCATCCCTGCTAGCTACCTGGGTCCTGGAGCTTCTGAACTCCACTCATCCAGGCACAAGTCTCCAATACAACACACTGTGGGTGTATGCCTGCTAGCCACCTGGGTTGTGGAGGTACTTAACACCACTCAGTCCAGTTGTAGACCACACTAACACACTCTAGGGGTGTGACCCTGCTAACTGCATGGAGGATCCATGCCCTGCCCAGCTCAGCATCACAGAGAAACACAGCACAGAACATCAGGGGAATGCCCAGCCATTATCACAGGCCACAGAACACAAGGGTCCAGCATCATAGTTCAGGGGTGTGCCCCAGCTACCACAGGGATACTGGATGATTGAAGCTCTGTCCAGGGTAGCATTCCAGTGCAATCCATCAGGAGGGTGCCTAGTCAGCCACACAGGTCCCAGAGGAAAATGACAAAATGAAAGAGCAAGATGCAGTCTCAGTCCTCCATCCAACTGAAAACAAACCAAAGAGACACTGAAATAGAAGACAATGGAAATCACCAACTGAATTTTCTGAAATGATAGCAACTGAAGAAACAACTTCATGAATCTATAGAGGATATCAGATGACAAATACTGTGTCAAGTGAAAAAGGAAATGACCAACATCATGAAAGAAATGTTGTATGTATCTAAAGAAAATCTAGATAAAAAATAGAGGAACATAAGAAAATGATGGAAACTTTCAATGAACAGTATAAGACAGAATTAGAATGCAAGAAACACATTCAAAGGGATATTGAGGAAATTAAAAATTCCACTGAAAGCTGGCAAAACCGCTTGAGTGAAGTGGAAGGCAGACTTTCAGACCTTGAAGACAGCATGGAAGCTTATGATTATGAAAGAAAAAGATCTCTTAAAAATAACAAGGAACCAGGAAGCAAAAATTCAACACCTGCAGGATGCCACTAAAAGCAATAGAAGATTGATAGATGTCAACGAAAAAACAGGGGTCAAAACAAATGACCTGTGAAGACTATTTGCAGAAATAATTGCAGAAAATTTTCAAAACATGGAAGAGAATCTGATATCCAGATAAGTGAGGCATACAGGACCCCAATTGACCATAACTGAAACAAATCTTGACTCACACATATAATTAGGATATCAGAAATTCAGCACAAAAAGAGAATACTAAAAGTTGTCAGAGAAAAGAAACAGATCGCCTGTGAAAGAAAGCATATCAGAATCATGGCAGACTTCTTTACACAACCCTTCAAGTCAAGAAGAGCTTGGAGTAAAGTATTTCAAATCCTGAAAGAAAACAACTTTCAACCCAGATTGATGTATCCTGCAAAACTATCTTCGAAAATTGATGGAGAAATAAGATACTTCCACAAAAAAGAACAACTGAAGAAATTCATGGCCAAGAAACCAACATTACACAGAGTACTGAAAGATACTCTAGAAAGAGACAAAGGTAACTACAATTTGAAGAACAACAGCAGAAGGAAACCACTATGCAGGGCAAAAAATTAAACAGAAAAAGTAGAAAACCAACAAAAGAAAGATAATTTAACAGGGATAAGTCAGTACATATCCATTATATGCATCAATGTAAATGGTCTCAACTTAGCAATAAAAAGAAACAGACTGGCAGAGTGGACCAAGAAACAAAATTCGACAACATGCTGTGTACAAGAAACACATATAATTAAAAAGGAAATTCATGATTAAAAGTCAAAGGATGAAAAACAATATTCCATGTGACAGGAACCCAGAAAAAAAGCAGGGGTAGTTATTCTGTTTGTAGACAATGTGAACTTCAAACCAAGAATGATCAAAAGAGATAAAGAAGATCACTACATACTTGTTAGGTTAAAATTTGAAGAGGAAGAGATTACAAGCATAAGTATATATGCACCAAGCATGGGAGCACACAATCATGTAAGACAAATCTTATACACATGAAAAGTCATATAAACAATAATACAGTTATAATGGGGGACTTTAACACCCCATTGTCACAAAGACACAAATCACCAAACAAAAATTCAGCAAAGAAATAACAGAACAGAATCAAACTTGTGGAAAATAGATCTAGTAGATGTGTAACAAGTGTTCCACACAACAACATCAGAATAAACATTCTTCTCAGCTGCACATGGGTCATTCTTTCAAATAGATCATATACTAGCCCACAAAACATGCTTCAGTAAATGCAAAGGAATCTAAATAATTAATTCCATGCATATTATCTGAACATTAAACAACAAAATTGTAAATTAGTGACAAAACCCCTCACAAGGACCCCATAAACACATGGAAATTAAATAACACTCTCCTAAAAAACCAATGGGTCACAGAACAAATTAAACAATATCCACAATCAAATGAAATGCAAATACAAATTACCAGAACCTGTGGGTCACAATGACAGTAATCCTCAGAGGGAAATTTATAGCACTAAAAACCCACATTAGGAAAATGAAAACAACAAACATGAACAACCCAAATCTTCACCTCTAACTTCTAGAAAAAGAAGAGCAAGTCGATCCCAAAGCCCAAAGAAAGGAGGAAATTATAAAGATCAGAGCAGAAATTAATGCAATTGAAACTAAGAAAGCAATACAAAGAATTAATGAATCAAAGAGTTGATTCTTTGAAACCATGAATGAAATTGACAAACTTTTAGCCAAAATTATCAAAAACAGGATAAAAAGCTCAAATTCATGAAATAGGAAATGAAAAGAGTGGAATGACTACAGACCCTGTGCAAATACAGAAAAACATGAATCTCTACTTCAAAAATCTTTACTCCCATAGGTTGGATAACACAGAAGAAATGTACATATTCCTAGAAATGTATGAATTACCAAAGCTTAATCAAGAAAAGGTACAACTGCTGAATAACCAAATTTCAGGTAATGGAATTGAAATTGTAATTAGAACCTTACCAACAAGAAAAAGCACAGATCCTGATGGACTCACTGCAAAATTCTACAAGAAATTTAGAGAAGACTAAATGCCAAAACTCCTCAAAATCTTCAATAAAATTGAAAGTGAAACAAGTCTCTAATTCATTCCTGGAAGGAAGTATTACCCTAATAACAAAACCAGAGATGGATCCAACCAAAAAAGAAAATTACAGGCCAAATGCCCTGGAACATACATGCAAAAACTCCTCAATAAATTACTGGTAAACAGAATGCAACAAGTCATCAGGATGATTATGCACCATGAACAAATGAGATTTATCCGAGGAATGCAGTCATGGTTCAAAATAAGCAAATCAATAACCATAACACACCATATCAACAGAGCCAAGGACAAGAATCACATGATCATCTCAATGAATGCAGAAAAAGCTTTCAACTAAATCCAACACTCATTCATGACAAAAACCCTACAGAAAATCAGAACAGATGGTCACTACCTCAACCTGATAAAAGCAATATATCATAAACCAACAGCCAACATCTTACTAATTGGACAAAAACTTAAAACTTTCAAACTAAAATCAGGAACAAGATAAGCATGTCCATTATCACCACTCCTACTCAATACAGTTCTGGAAATATTAGCCAAAGCAATTAGACAAGAGAAAGAAATAAAAACAATAAGGAAGGAAAAGAAGTTAAATTAACATTATTTGCAGATGATATGATTCTCTACATAGAAAACCCTCAAAAATACATTGAAAGATTTTTAGCTACAATGGCACAATTCAGTAATGTTGCTGGATACAAGGTCAACACTGAAAAATTAACAGCATTCTTGTGCACAAACAACAAACTCACTGAGAGAGAAATAAGGGAAACCACGCCCTTCACTATTGCATCCAAAAAAATGAAATACTTAAGAATCAACCTAACAAAGGAAGTAAAAGATCTATACAGCGAAAAGTACATTACTCTGATAAAGGAAATTGAAGAAGATTTCAGAAAATGGAAAGATATTCCCTGTTCATGGATAGGAAGAACAAACATCGTGAAAATGGCCATTCTCCCAAAATCGTTATACAGATTTAACACAATTCCAAGCAAAATACCACTTGCTTACCTCACAGAACTACAGAAAGCATTACTGAAATTCCTTTGGAACCAGAAGAAACTAAGAATAACAAGGGTAATCCTGGGCAACAAAGTAAGGCAAGAAGCATCACAAGCCCCAACTTGAAACTATACTACAAAGCTACTGTGATAAAATCAGCATGGTACTGGAATCAAAACAGACCTGAAGATCAATAGAATAGATTAGAAGATACAGCCACAACTACAAACACACTTAGCCACCTCATATTTGATAAAGGGGCCAAACATGTATATTGGAAGAAAGATAGCCTCTTTAACAAATGGTGCTGGAAAAACTGGCTTTCTATATGCCATGAAATAAAACTGGATCCATGCCTATCACCATGCACTAAAATAAAGTCAAAATGGATCAAAGATCTGAATACTAAAACAGAGACTCTAAACTTACTAGAAGAGAGAGTAGGTAAAAATCTTGATCACAGCCGGGTGTGGTGGCGCACGCCTTTAATCCCAGCACTCGGGAGGCTGAGGTAGGTGGAGCGTTGTGGGTTCGAGGCCGGCTTGGGCTACAACGCGAGCGCAAGGGCGGCCTGAGCTACATAGTGCGACCCTGCCTCAAAAAACCAGGGCTGGGGAGTTTGGCTCAGCGGCTTAAGTGCCTGCCCTGGCAAGCGCAAGGTTGTGAGTTCAATCCCCAGTGCCGAAAAAAAAAAAAAAATCTTGAACACATAGGAGTAGGCAGAGAGCTCAAGAACAAAAATCAAATTGCACGAGAAACATGTCCCAGATTCAACAACTGGGATCTCATCTTACTAAAAAGATTTTGCATGTCAAAGGAAACCTCCAACAGAGTGAAAAGAAAACCCATGAACTGGGAAAATATCTTAACCAATTGTCCATCAGACAAAAGACTTCTATCTAAACCGAAATAAAAGAAATCAGACCCATAAAATAAAAGACCCAATCCAAAAATGGGCATCTGAGATGAATACACACTTCTCAGAGAAAGAAATACAAATGGCAAATAAATATATGAAAAAATGTTCAACAGCAGTGGTCATTCGGAAAATGCAAATTAAAACAACACTGAGATTCCAACTCACTCCAGAAAGAATGGCCAAGATTAAAAAATCAAGCAACAACAAATGCTGGACGGGCTGTGGGGGAAAAGGAACTCTTCTCCACTGTTGGTAGTGTAGACTGGTGCAACCACTGTGGAAGTCAGTGTGGAGATCCCACTCAACCCAGCTATCCCACTTCTGGGCATTTTCCCAGAAAAATTGAAAACATCATACCACAGTGATATCTGTGCACCCATGTTTATAGCAACACAATTTGTAGTAGCCTGATCTTGGAAACAACCCAAGTGCCCAACAATCAATCAATGGATAAAAAAGATGTGGTATTTTTATACAATGGAGTACTACTCAGCTATCAAGAAAGATTGCACTGAGACTTTTATAAGTAAATGGTCGTGACTTGAGACCATACTCATAAGTGAGATAAATCAAACCCACACTTGTAAGTACCATATTGTCTCCCTAGGGTAAGAAATTGAAAAAGTATATATGATCTAAAATCTCCAATAAATACTACATAAGGGTAAAAAATTGCTAGAAGAGCAAAAGTAATTGGAAAGGGAAAAGGTGGAAAGAGGGAAGGAAAAGGGAAAAGATATAAATCTGTATATATGTATATGTAAGATAAATAAAATGAACATACTGCTGATTATATTAGTTATTGAGTAAGAATGGTTAATACTCATGAGTATATCAATTTTACTTGTCTATAGCTGTTAATGTAAACAACCATTTTGAATGTAATGATATGTAATATTGCAACCATTGTCAAATTCCTGTCATGTTTTGTAAACCTATAATGTTACTACTGTGGATTTGCTCTTGTTATTTGTCTGTTTTGCTTTTTGTGTTTCTTTTATGTGTTTTTTTCTCTTAAATAAAAATAAATAAATACTAGCTGAGAATTTCCCAAACATGGAAAAGAAACTGGCATTCACATAAGTGAAGCATATAGAACTTCAATTAGCCATAACCAAAATAAATCAACACCCAGACATAATAATCAACATTCCAGAAATTCCACATAATAGCACAATATTAAAAGCTGTTAGACAAAAGAGACAGATCGCCCAAAGGGGAAAGCTCATCAGAATCACAACAGACTTCTAAACACAAACAATGAAATCAAGAAGACCATGGAGTAAGGTATTTCAGATCCTAAAGGAAAATGACTTCCAACCCAGATTAATGTACCCTGCAACACTGTCCATCAAAATTGATGGAGAAATAAGATACTTCTGTGACAAAGAACAGCTGAAGAACTTAATTACCACCAAATCAGCCACACAAAGAACACTGAAAAACACTCTAGATAGACATAAATGTAACTATGATATCATGAACACCAACAGAAAAAATTCACTAGGCAAGGCAAGCAATTAAAAAGAGGGGAAATGTAAAGAAGCAACAGCAGAAAGATAACACAACAAGAAGTAAGCCAACATATATCACATATAACCATTAATGTAAATGGCCTCAATTAACCAATTAAAAGAAAAAGACTGGCAGAATGGATCAAAAAACAGCATCTAGGACTTCCTCCAAGATGGCCAGCCAGATAACACCGTGAAAGGGAGGCTCCCTGAATATACCATCCAAATGCTGGAATATAAACTAATATAATAACAGAGAGAAGAAAAAAAGAAGGAGATGGGTCCTCTGGACCCAAGAAGAATCTAAAACGAGAACTGTAGCCCATGGAAAGAGTAAAAGAATGAAATAAACAAAGGCAGAGATCAGCAGCACCTCCATCCGGAGCCGAATCCAATCAGCGCTGTGACCTGAGCTGAGAAGATACAATCCAGGGGCTGGCGATATGTGGTGGAATTGCTACGGTGCAGCGGGACCGTGGAGGTGGCGGTCGACTGTGGAGCGAGGTGGTTGCGAGCAGGCGAGTGAGTGAACCTGGCGGCCCCCAGCCCCCCACCCCCGAGGGAGAGCAAGGGACAGGAATCCATCTTGAGACCGGAACTGCACCTAATTAGGAAGGTCGTGGTGGAAACGGCACAGGTACCCTGGAGGTGACAGGGGAAGTTTGGCGGATGGCCCGGTACGGGTTACCAGGCAGCGGCCCCATCCTCTTGCACACTGCAGCTGACATACGCGGAGCAGAAACAGGCTTGGGAGAGGCAGTGGACCATCAGAGCCTCACTGGAGAGCCCAGGAAAATGCCAAGACGGAAAGGCAGAGGGCGCTCTCCAGACTCCGATACAAGCAGAACCAATTCCGGGGATGCTAATGCTGAAACGGTCAGGAGTCCAAAAATTAAACTCTCAGAGGAGCTGACAACAGAAGTGGGGAGACAACTCCATGAAGCTATGAAAGAAATTAAAGCGGCACTGTTAGCCCAACTGAGAATTGAAATGAAATACATAATCGGGGAATCGCTAAGCGCCTCTAAAGGAAACATAGCAGGAAAGGTGGAGGATGAAATATCAAAGGAAATTGAGAACGAAACAAACAAAGACTTAGAACACATTAATCACATTCAGAGAGACTACCAGGACATCAAAGACTCCAATAAAAGTTGGCAGAACCACCTGAAGGAAACTAAAGATAGAATTTCATATCTGGAAGAAAGAATGAAAACTTGGGAAAAAGAAAGGAGAGACTTTCTCAAGATAATTAGAAATCTGGAAGTGGCAGTGCAACGGCAGCAAGACAACCCAAGGAAACATAACTTACGAATAAAAGGTGTGAGTGAAAAAGCAGGGGTCAATACAAATCAAATTAAAAGACTATTTACAGAAATAATTTCAGAAAACTTTCCAAGCATGGGAACAGGAAGAGACTTTCAGATAACTGAAGCACATAGAACTCCAGCTAAACTTGACCAAAACAGGCCTACACCCAGACATATAATAATCAAGATTTCAGAAATTCAACACAAAAACACAATATTAAAAGCTGTTACAGAAAAGAGACAGATTACCTACAAAGGAAGGCCCATCAAAATCACGACAGACTTCTCAACACAAATCATCAGGTCAAGAAGAGCTTAGAGTGAAATATTTCAAGCCCTGAAGGAAAATAACTTCCAACCCAGATTAATGTACCCTGCAAAATTATCTTTTAAAATCAACGGAGAAACAAGATACTTCCACGACAAAGAACAACTAAAGGAATTTATGACAACCAAGCCAACTCTACGGAGATTACTGAAGGACATTCTAGAGAGAGATAAAGAAGTCCACTGCTCCAGAAAAAGCGACAGAGAGATACCACCAAGCAGAGCAGACAAATGAATAATCCATTAACGGGATTTAAGTCCAGTGTTGTTTTCAATGAGCTGTTTAGTTTAATCCTATTCTACCTCAACCGGCCTAACTTTATCATAAATGATGACAAAGACAGCTATTATAAACATAACAAGATTTATAAGGGTAGCCTTCAATGATATATGATCACCTTGCTTCAAAACCAGGTATTACTTTTGCTGCTCTGTTCTGAGGGATTTTAACCTATCTTAGTATGATTGTGTTACAACAGATGATATAGGCAACTGCCTTGAAGCTAACATGAGGCATCATAGAAATCAACGTTACATTACTATGTATTGCCCCCATTATCTTATCTGTTATTGGTTTTATTCAGTACTATCTCATTTGTCTATATTTGGCCAATTGGTAAGGGCA
>RJWM01044304.1:0-13339 GCA_004363535.1 Dasyprocta punctata | reverse complement strand
GCCACCACGCCCGGCTTGAAAATTATTTTGGAAGATAATCATGTGTGTGTTGTTTTCTCACAAGTTAATCTTTATTTTCTGAAAATAATTCACACTAAAATTAACGAACATATGAAAAAGCTCCTCAGATTTTCAAAGTTAGTACAGTAATTAGTTTTACGAATTTCCAAATAGACAAATGTTGGCTGCTTTACAATTCTAAAAAGAATGTGTCTTATGAAACACAAGCCAAAATTACAGGTACTATTTCTAAGGTGAATAAGATATGACACAGACTATGAACTACGGAAGCCACAGAAAAACAGTTCAACTTTTTATTCACATTGCTTTATCAGCATTTTTCCAAGAGCTTCAAGAGAGCTACTGCTGACTTTACTGACTGTAAAAATTCAGAAGGCATCTGCCCCTGCTGTTAGACAGTAAACACCAAGTAACAAAACAGCACTAGTGCCTACAGTAAAGTAAAATTTTAAATGAGCTTTAAAAAAAAAAAAAACACAGGGTAATTTCTCATTATAGCACAGGCAGAGTTCTACCCATAAAGGAAGTCTGTGGAGGAATAAGAGGGGTGAGTTCCACTTCCTCAGGGTGGTTCTGGTTTTGGCCTCCAGGTTTAAGAGGGTCAAAGGCAACTAAGTGCTTCCTGGAGTTCTATCTTTTAGTTAGTATAATGTAGATTTTTAAGTTTTAAACCAGGAAGTAAATCTAGTACCTAATTTTTTCTCTGTAAAATTAGAGAAAAGTAAATACAGTAGTTCTAAACAAATTACAAAAATGCAAATTTAACTGTCCTTTTTCTGCCTATAAAACTGGCAAAAAATGTGAAAAAAAAAAAAACAATTTGAAAGGTGCTGCACACAGTATCAGTGAAGTGCTGCTTAGCAAGAAAATACTGGAAACAACTAAATATCCATCAGGGGAAAAACACCTGCTCAGAAAAGCTGTAAAATAACATTACAAGCAGGTGTGTAGCTGCATACTTATGATTCTGGCTACTGTGGAGGCTGAGCAGGAGAATTTTAAGTTTGAGGCAAGCCTTAGCAGCTACGTTATTCCAAAAAATAAAAAGGGCTTGGTTGGGGTATAGCTCACTGGCAAAATGGTCGCATGAAGCCCTGGATTCAGTCCCCAGTACCGGGGGAGAGGGACCAGAATGCCACAGGCCTCATTATATACACGTGGGAAGCTCGCTGAATGCTGTATGGAAAAGAATCAGTCATGGAAACACATAATCCCATTTAGGTTAAAATAAAATGACACATTAGAAGTGCAAGCAAAAAAACGTGTGCGATGCCTGTGGGGGGAGGGGGCTCTCAGCCTTTGCGTTGTGTACTTCTGTACTGTCTGATTCCAAGAGGGAAGTATGCAATTCTACTGAGCAAATTTTGTAAAATAATTCAGTATAGATCCCACAAATAATTCTTAAGGAACTCAAACAGAACCCTACAATCTATTATTTTGTTTAAACAACAGTGACTTACTAAAGCTCCTGGTTCAGTCACAGAGTGAATCACTTCGCGTAAGGAACCTTAACGACAAAACTAACCTGTCACTAATAGTAATACACATCACATTTCTTCCAGCTTTTCCTCAACAGTAGCCAAATACAAATCTCAAATGTTAATGGAGAACTAGGAGAGGTAAAAGGCACACGAGTCTGTACCTGTGCTAGTTGGTGTTGGAGTCTGGTGGTGTCCCAAGGTAGCTAACACGGGCCCAACAGGGAGAGAGGATGGACGCTGCTCGGATTTACACAGCTGAGCAGGCTCTAGGTTTGAATATGTGAAACAAGTTAGAGAAATCCAAATGCACACTGTACTGTTTGCAATTACTTGGGATTCAAAATCCCAATGATCAGAAATTTCTGAAACAGTATTTCCTTAAGGCAAGTTCTGTGATAATTCTCTCTGGCTTTCCAGCAGCTGATTAAGTGCTGACACGCTACAGAGCACACAGGTAGGACACCAAGAGACCAGGCATGCCAGGCCAATGTCCCAGCAAAACTGGTATGCAAAACCAGTAAATCCTGCTAATAAGCTGTTTCTAAGTCTCGTGTCACACAGAATCTGAACCAGGGTAGATTTTAGTACCTTAAGGAAGTATGAAGCTTGTTCTCTTAAGGAGAAAAAATTGATGAAAGGATTTCACATACTTAGTAGCCAGTATTTCAAACATGATTTTCCCTTTTATAGTGTGACTTCCGGCTTCACTATGTCATCACTGAGAACACAGAAATGTTGGATGCAACAAAAATCCAAAGGTTGATCAGTGCACCTAAGCATTAAGCCCTCTTTTGTAAGTTTTTAAAAAAGCAGTACGTACTGCTCTATTCTTAAAAATACAAGTATCATTTGATCAGAAGGCGTTATAAATTTCACTGTTCTTTCATTATTATTTTAAAATCCACTGTAAGTAAATCATCCATATTGTTTAGAGTTATAAAAAACATTCAAAGACTGAATATTTCAGGATTACCCTTAGGTAACTCACTTCATAGCCATGAATTCTGAGTCATACAATTCTGTCCTCCCACTAAAACCAAGTCTTAGCAACCATGCTGTCTCTCACCTTTGAAAATCCAAACCCCTTCCCCATCGTACTTCAAAAGGCCTAACCCCAAAATATAGTAATCTGTTTTCCAGGTGCTTTTTAACTGCATCATTTTTCTTCTGTGATTGTTATATTTAAAACACACAGGAAAAAAAAGCTACAGTTACTATGATGAAGTCTACAGATTACAGTCATTTTCTCCCTCATTATGAATCTGTGAAACATTTTCCCAATACTATACCTGGAGGTAAGACAGTCTGGGAAGGCATTGTGCTGATCACAGGTTCCAAGGGACTAGGTTGATATATTGCATCTACGGGGTTAATAGTACTCTGAGATAAAGAAACACAGCATAGTTATTTTTAATTAAACGTCCTTCTCAGGTTAACCCACCCAAATGAGTGAAATGCCCACATTTCTGACAGCAAAATCCTGAGGATAGCTATACAGACAAGTTGGTCAATATGCAAAGCGAAAATGGAACATTTTTTCTGTACAGAAGTGCCAGGATTTCTTCCAACAAAGCACAGTAAGGAAGGAAAAGGTAAAGCTAAAGGAAAAACTTAGATGGAGCTGTAAAATAATGTGGAGAGATTTCAGAAACCAAAACATTAACTTATTAATTCAATAGTGCTTTAGTATTTTTAATTCACCACAAATATTGCTTTGTGTTAATCACCACTGACTCTATCAGTAGCTAATGCACCCGTTCCGTCACCTCCCACAGGACATATGTCACAAAGGACAGGTCACCCACGGTGAAGAGGCACCAAAGAAGGCTTTCCCTTGTAAGGATTTCAAAGAAAAAGATATTCACATATGTATTCATAATTTTAAGAGGGAAAAGCCCAGGTTTCTGTAATTCCAAACCAAGAAATTACTCTGACAGCAAAATGGAATTTTAAAGATGAAGCACTGTAACTATATACTTTTTTTAAATGGGGGCAAGAGTCTGGATGAATTTGCAAAAACTTAAAAGCACCTAACACTGAAACTCAGACAATAGTAAAACTTATGTAGCATTCTTATTCAATATCAAAAGTATTTTTTTAAAAAAATCAAGAAAACAGCTGGACATAGTATGCACCTGCACTGGGTTCAAGGCCAGCCTCGAAAAAATATCAAGACCCTGTCTCGAAAGATAGAGAGAGAGAGAGAGGCACACAGACAGAGACAGAGAGAGAATAAAGAAAAGAGGGAGGGGAGGGGACCCTGGCTCTGTGGGTGGCTCAGGACCCCCTGGGTTCCATTCCCAGAAGGGGTAAGGCATGGTATGGGGGCACCTTCTGACTAAACATTTATACATTATTATATCCGTTAAATAAAGTGATTTGAACATAGAATTCTGATTGTCACTACAATCGTCTACTTACCATAAACATCCTTACTGCTATGGCTTGTGTCTAGATGCCCCCCCACCCAAAGCCTCATACAGTCATAGGTGGTAATTTTTCAGAGGTGGCTGGATCTAGGGTGTGTGATTATTAAACTAGTCCACTGATTGGTTTGCCACTGCTCTATTCCTGGTAGCCTAGATACAATGTTAAAAGGGGATGTTGTTAAGGTCTCTTGCTTGCTTTGCTACCTTCTACCCACCATAAACTGTTCTCCTCTGCCTTGGAACAAGCTGGTTATAGACTGAAACCTCTACAAACTGTGAGCTAAATAAACCTTTCCCCCTTTAACACTGGGTGTCAGGTATTTTGTCTCAGCAGTGAGAAAAGTAACTAATACACTAACTGAAAGATAAGCTGAGATAAGATACCCTGTAAACTATCATTAATAATCAATAACAGCCTGACTTGGTAGCACATGTCTATAATCCTAGGGGGTTGAGGCAGAAAGATTGCCAAAACTTTGAGGTCAGCCTCAGCTATATAGGGACTTCGAGACCAGCCTGATCTACACAGCAAGATCTTGTCTTAAAAACAGTGGGGGAAAAAATACTTAAATGAGTGGAGTGTTCTGCAGCATTGAGAATAGACCTAGTATTTTAATTCTTGAGAATCTTCAAATCTTATTGTCAGTTTTCAGTCTAAAAAATGAAAAGAGCCTGGATTATATAATCTCAAAGGAATTCCTGGTTATGACTCTATTTTCAGATGAGATCGGGCACATTCAGGGTGCTACGGCCGTAGACTATAATTCTATTTTCAGATCTGGCTCGATATAACTAAACAAGTCTTGGAACTGTCTAGAACATAAACTTCTTGTTACACAGTGTTTTTCTCCCAAGGACTGTGTGCTTTACAAAGGTAAACTCTTATTAGTAATTTCTCAATCCACAGATGAAAATGTATCACCTCCTTATCCATCCCATAAAGGGACTAAAATAAAATAATTTTGGAAACACAAACCAGAATTCTATCTTTTGGATGTAATCTTTCTCTCTTTCTAGATAAAATGTCCTAGTATTAGGCTTGTCAACCAAAGAAAACAATTTTAAATTGTCTGGCACTGTTAAAATTATGGAAGGCCACGGCTTGGACTGAGTCCCTGCACTAGACCCCAACAGACAGGCCAAACTGAGATGGTCACTCATGCTAGATGCCACATAACCAAGCTGAAGCTCTTAGCAGCAGGGGGATCCCAAACAGACAAGCTTTTCCTGGACACAGACCTTCAGTCTACCTGAATCAGCAAAATAAGGCCTTCTCTACTAGGACCACGTTATCTTCGGTTTTGCGATAGCTCTGTTTTCTTGTTTCCACCTTACAAAACCCACTGTTTTATGAACCGCCTGGCAGATCTTCATCCCACCTTATAGAACGAGAGGTTCCACAACCCATGAATCACAAATTAAAGGTAATCAGATCTATTTGTTATAATTTTTTCTTTTTTGACATCTATATTAAAGGTACTCAAGTCTTCTTGTTTTTGACAGAAAAAAATTCTACTCAACCACAGTCTAGTCAATCAACCTCAGGCTAACATATGCAAAAAGTCAATGTGCAGCACTTCAAAAGTACAAACGAGAATCCTCAGCCCTAACCCACTGGGACATTAATTAAGCTCATACGTAACAACAGGTAAATTATGTATACACAAGGTACATACAGCTAATGTGTATGAACATTACCTGCCTCGGATCTTACAGCAATATTCAGAGAAAGAACTCTTCAGCTCTAGATACAGATGAGGAAAACAAGATGCAGAGAGGTGAGCGGCAGGGGTATCACATAAGCCCCAGCAGCCTGATCATAAACATTTCCTTTCTGTGAAATCTCTTACAGAAAAATGCAATAGCTTCTGAGCAAAGAATTTGAGTATGTTTGTTTTCTACAAGCAAATTTTCTATGAGTATAAACTTTCCAAGTGTTCTTAATTGCAAATGATCGAACAGTTTTGGTATGTTTTATAAAATTCTTCATTTAAAAGAAGTAAAATCGTGCCTATTTTTAAACAGAATTTGTACTGAGGGGAAACAGAAATGCCACTGCCAACACATGTCCTCAGGAGCTATCTCTCACAGTCCTTTTCCACATGTGACATCGCAGGCAGCGATTTATACTGTACATTTCTATCACAAAATTGTATTACACTGCCAGTGCTTGCACTTAAAACAGAGGAACAAAAATTCCAACATGTTTAATTTGTATTTCAAAAAAGTTTTGTGTTTTCTTAAGAAAAACACAACACAGATACTTAAATTTACGGCTTTTTGTTTTAAACCAAATGCAATAATAATATGCCCATCCTTTCCCTGCACATCAGGAGACGGCTTTGAAGATACAAAAAATGTATTTCTAGACCTCAGAAAAATTGGCATTTGTAAAGTTTCAGGGGAAAAATAAAGGCTGCTTCCTGCTTCAGAACTAGTCTCAAAAGAATTAAGAGCTATCAGAAAACTAAAGTAACTCAATTTACAAATCTTCAAACTCTTAAGTAACTTTTATTCCCAGCTGAGAAATACTGACAATAAAATTTTTTGTTTGTTTTTTGTTGTTGTTGTTGTTGTTTTGGGGCGGGGACAGGGTCTCACTGTGCAGTGCAGGCTGGCCTTGAACTCGCTTATGTAGCCCAAGCTGGCCTCAAACTCACGACGACCCTCCGGCCTGAGCTTCATGAGTATTGGTATTACAGGTGTGCGCCACTACATCTGTCAAATTTTCTGATTTTTAAAGGGGAAGCTGAACATAAAGGGTAAAAAGTTGAGGAAGGAGAAAGAAGGAAAGGCTGTAAATGAAAGAATTCATGTTGTAACTTGTTCCAACAAGAATGTAACAATGACAGTTCACACAATATACAAAATCTAAAAATAAGAATAGGCATCTATAAACATTTAAATAGACTAAGGTATGTTTCAATACTGTACCCTTTCCTTTTCCTTTCATCTGAGAAAAAGAAGAAATTTGACAAGAAATGCACCATAGTGAGTTATGTCTTATTTCATTGTAAAAGCTGAGTTGACATACCAAGATTAACCTTTCAAGTTAACGCATGCAAAGTGACTTAATCAGAACCAATAATTAGAATACTTTTAAGATTGTCATTCCCCTCCAAATGATTGTTGAAAGATGGCCAACTTTAGGAGCTCAAAGAAAATTGCAAGAGTTAAAAAGAAAAAGCAGTGAGGAGGTGCAAAGAAGAATTTGCGTTGAAAAATGAGTAGAAATTCAGGCTTCTCGTGACATGACTGGTTATAACTCTGCAGAAGTAAAGGAAACAGAAAGATTAGATTAAACTTACTATAAGTCCATCTGCGTGCATCTCCGCATTACTCTGGTCCTTAAGGAAAAATGTTAAAAATATTAACTTTATTCTTACATTTAAGTAACTCTTTATGTACCTTTCCTAGTAAGAAAGCTTATTTTACTAGGTAAAGTAATAATGTAAGAAAACTACTCTGATTCCACTATGATTTTAATTCCATTAGTACATTCCTAGCCAAACATAACTCTATCACTGCTACACAACAATTAATATCAATAACAATGACAATTATTTTTCTATACAGGCACTTATTTAAGTTTGTTGAGAAAAAAGAAATATAGTCACAAGAGAACCAACAATTAAAAGCAGAGATACTAGTTTAGGAGTGAAGACCTTCAAAATTTCTAAGTTTAAACTTTATGGTAAATTATGTCAGCTCCTCACAGTTCCCACACTCTTACTGTGTTCTAAAGGTATGATAACCATATTATACCCTGAAAAACTCAGGATGGACTCAATGTCATATATTTTGATTACTGGCCTCAGAACTGCACTTTTCTAAAGAGATGTTCTGATTTTTGCTTCAGTAAACACAGTTACAATATTCACAGAATGATGATTCAAAGCTAATAAACTTGGCAGCTACTTTGTATATATTAATTCATTAACTACCCTATAACACAGGTACTGTTATAATTCCTACTGGACAGATATGAAAACTTATACAGAGAGAGGTAGCCAGAATTCCAATATAGGCACTCTTGTTCCAGAATTCACGCTCTTAACCAGCATGCTGTCTTGCCTCGCCTCTCCAAAGATACGCTTAAGGAGAAGAGGTAGTGGGAAGCTGTGCACACACGCGTGCACACAACACGTAGCTGCACGTGAAGGCTCCTGTGTTTACCCCGCACTCTTCTACTATCCTCCTTCCCCTTCCACCCTGTCAGGCTCTGGGACCGGGGCCGTACACCCCCAAGGAAGGAGCAGGCTTTGGACGGCATCATCATTGAGGGAGGGAAGGGTACTTCCTGGATAGACTAAGTAAGAAGTAACCATCAGAGATCAGGGGGATGTACTATGTACTGAGAGACACCTACAGGAGAAAAAAGAAACCTTTTAAAATATTCAAAAGAAAGTCTATACTGTATGATTAGCGTATTTTTAGAACACTACAACGTAAGAAAACTATTCTTCTTGGATTTTCTCGTGTTCATTCACATACATGGTATCTTCATCCTTAAAGAGTTTTTTATGATTAAATGAGAAATGTAGGAAAGTTTATATTTTGGGGAAGTGCTGGGGATTAAACCCTGTGCTCTGTGCATGCTAGAAAAGAGCTCTACCACTGAGTTATAGATCTCCCCAGCCCAGGAAAGTGTTTTTAAATAAATTAGAAAGTTTAATATAAAAACCTATTTTGTTTCTGGTTTTTAGGCAGGGTCTCCCTGCACAGTCCTAGCTGGCTTGGGCCTTGCTGTCCTCCTGTCTCAACCTCCATAAAAGCTGGGATTATAGATGTGCATTACCATGCCCCACTTAAAACCCATTTTAATTATTATTTATTTAATTTTGGTTTTTTGAGACAGGGTCTCCCTACATAGTCCAGACTGGCCTCAAACTTAAGGCAATCCTCCTGCCTCAACTCCCATCTTGAAACAACAACAAAAACTATCTTTTAGTATTATGGACATGATACATTTAAATAAAATGTTCAAAGTTTTAACTCTACCCTAGCTGGAAGCTTTCAATTTTAACAGAAACCAGTCTTTTGTCTTGGTTTTTTGTTTTGTTTTGTTTTGCTTTGTGAAAAGGTCTTGGTGTCAGACTGGCTTGACCTCACTTATGTAGCCCAGGCTGGCCTTGAACTCATGGTGATCCTCCTCCTGCCTCAGCCTCCAAAGTGCTGGGATTACAGGTGTGCACTACCGTGCCCAAACTGACTCTGAATTTAACAACCAAGTTTTTCCTCATTTACAGACACAGAGACAGACAGACAGACAGAGACATACATACATACATACACACACACACACACACACACACACACACACACACACACCCAGCACTAAGAATTTAACCCAGGGTTTCACATACACTGAGGCAAGTGCTCAACCATGGAGCTACACCCCTACCCCTTGAATACCCGATTCCTACTTGCTCTGAAGGGTGTAAATGCTAGCAGAGGAGGCCCATGTGACAGGCCTCCTGCAAACACGATGGGCACAAGGTCTCTAACAAGCTTCCCTGTAGACATTTCCCATGTGTTGCCAGGATCTGTCATTGGAAGAATAAACACACCCTTTATGGCTACACTAGGAGAAGACTTGGAAATCTGTGCCTCATTTCCTCTGGATTTTTTCTTTATGTACCTTTTCCCTACATTGGTTTTGCTGTAATAAATCCAAGATCTGAGTCCTCCTATCCAATCTCTAAACCTAGAGTTGTTTTGCAAACACTTAACACAGTGCATATGCTTTACATATCCCTGAAAGTAACTGCACTACATAATTAAAACTGGTATTTTCCCTTTTATTTGCACAACTGAATTAACTATGCAAAGTATCCAAAGATTCAGTAATTCTAAATACAGATATATCTGAAAAAGAAAAATTAAAATTTCTTCCTCACTTGATGAAATTTTAGTTTTTCTTCTAATTTCTAAACATTACATTGACTTTTCTAAAGTCTTAGAAATAGTACACTCGGACAGCAGCCTAAGCTTCCCAAAGTGGCCTGTTAAGGGGCGGAGACGCTGGCATCTACTGGTGACCCTGAGTGCCTCCTGTCTCTCAGCGCAGCCTGAGCAATTACACGGCATTCCCAGAATGCCACAAAGGCTGTCCTGTTTCCTTGGAACGTGAGTGCACACTGACAACGCCCCGGCCAGGTAAGCGAGCTTCTGTGCAAGTGGACCCTCCAGCCCCCGCGAGGCCAGCACAGGCGAAGGTGAAGGAAGCGGAGGGCAGCCAGGAGGTGGCCCAGACTGCACGTCTGTGAGCAAAGCAGATGGCTGCACAATTTCAAGACAGTCAGTTTTGGGGTGATCTGCTTTCACAGCAGGAGTCTAGCACTTCCTATTCTGGTATAGCTTAAAATAAACTACTGGATAGCTGATAAATTTATGCCCCCAAATGTTCTCAATTAGTAGTACTAGGTGCTATCTCTAGAATAATCTAAATCAGGGTTTACCACGTGTTACCAATGTGGTTTGTATAAGTCAGGGTCAAATCTAGATGTACTTATAGACTATTAAAGTTCTCATTATCATTCACTCCAGAAACTCTAGGAATTTTGTTCTATTATTATACATTGCTTATATTCTTTTTCCCCTCCCTCTTCTATCATTTTTTATTTGTTCTGCTTTTGCTTTACTAGTAAACTACAAGTTGTCTTTTACTGTGGATAGCTAAGGCAAAATCATAGATTCCAATTGATCTGATATGAATTATGTTAATAAAACAAAGAAAGAATCCACTGTTACTTCCCACTTAAACTATATATTTATTTGATGGTTAAGTTCCTCATTCCTACACAAGAACACAAGAGCTATCCTCTTTTTTGAACACAACAGCTGAGATCTGGAAACACAAGAATCAATAAAAACACGAACACTGTATAATTTGGAAAACCTCTTAACTACATTTACAAACTCCAGTTGTTTTTCTGTACTAGAGACTGAAACCAGGGCCTCCACACTGAGCTACAGCCACAGTCCCTTTCTGATTTTGACATAATAGGGTCTTGCTCAGGAAGTCAACCAGGCTAGGCTGGTTTGCCATTCCCCTGCCTCAGCCTCCCAGTGTACTGGAATTACAGGCATGCACCACCCTGCCCAGCAAGCTCCAGTATTTTTAAAACATGCCTACCATTTAAAACAACAAAATACTCCTCCACTTCTCTAATGAGCAGTGTAATCTAGTAAAAGTTCTATTAATTATAGGTTCAATTTAATTATATGATGATAAAAGACATTTTTTAATTCAAGTTTTATGAGATTCAACAACTGGATATTGACATGAAAAAAACAAGGAGGATTGAGGTCAGGACCAGCCTGGGCTACATAATGAGTTAAAAGCCAGCCTGAACTACAGAGTGAAAACCTGCCTCAAAAAACAAACACACACACAAAAAAACAACAGAGAGAAAAGATTAACAAATTGGACTTGATCCTTTTTTTTTTTTTTTTTTTTTGTGGCACCAGGGATCAAACTCACAACCTCACACCTGACAGACAGGTGCTTAAGCCACTGAGCCAGACTCCCGGCCCTAGTTTTTTTTGAGGCAGGGTCACACTGTGTAGCTCAGGCCGGCCTTGCGCTTGCGTTGTAGCCCAAGCCGGCCTCGAACTCACAATGCTCCTCCTAATCTCAGCCTCCCGAGTGCTGGGATTAAAGGCGTGCACCACCACGCCCGGTTTCTTGATCAAAATTTAATACTTTTGTGCTTCAAAGGGTACTATCAAGAAAATGATAAAACAACTCACAGACTTGAACAGAAAAACTGCAAATGATTTATCTACTAGGTCTTTTATCACCCTCAAATATGAAAGGTGTAAAATTAGCTGACTTATCATTCTGGGATCTCAGATGGTAGTATCTTTCCCAAAGAAGCTGACACCAGTTTTTATTAACCTGTCAGTGAATAAAACTCTCAAGTGTACATAACAATTTGTATTTCCATTGGTACTGGACAGAAGTTGTCTTTTTATCGACATGTGATATAAACATTTTAAAATTTCAAAGTTTATATCCTCAATTAAAAAAAAATTAGGCAATACTTATTTGGAGCTTATTATATGCCCCAAGAAATTTCAAACAGTAATTGATATGGGTCTCACAATACTGTTAAGAGATGGGCACTATCAATACCTCTATTATGTATCACATATAAAGCAAAGTACAAAGATGATAAATGAATTCACTCAGGTGACAGAAATGGGATTCAAAAAGTCTGTGCTCACTGAGATTATGCAAACCTGGGAGCAGGGACTATCGCTCTGTGACAGAGTTCAACCCAGCATATCTGAGGCCCTGGCTTCAAGTCCCAGCACAACCGATGCGAAAAAGGTACCAAATGGCACTTCTCAGTACGACTTTAAAACATTCTCTCTTGGGGCCAGGGATACAGCTCAGCGGCACAAGCAACTGCTTGGTAAGTGCAAGGTCTCGAGGTTCCATCCCCGGTACAAAAATAAAACAAAAAATATCTCTTAATAACAGATTAGTTAACTGTTTTAGATGTTCCAAAAGATTAATTTATAAGGACAATCATCACAGTACAGTAAAGGTGTCTAAAAAAATCACTCATTAATTCAGTTATCATGTATGGGGCGAGCAACAACTGCAGGCCCTGGGAATACAGTGATGCTACAGACTGAACATCTGTGACTCCTCAGTCCTATGCTGAAGCTCTCACTGCCCTGCATCATAAAGCTGGGGCCTTGGCTCAGCAGGCTCAATGCTCTCAGACAAGCGACAACAGAGCAGCTGCGTCTCACTCCGCGCATGCACACCAAGGGACAGTGTCTGATGACATGGAGGTCACAGCACCTCCACACCCGGAAGGGAGCCCTGACCTGGAATGCTGGTGAAGCCACTCAGGGTGTGGCGCTCTGTCCACAAGGATACCAGTGTCAGACAAACAAGGTCCCTGCGGAGCTCACTTGCAGAGACAATAAACATGTAAGTAAACAAGGACATCCCCTGAATTTGGCCAGTGACACACATGAAGTAAAAGAAATTAGTAGAAGTTGGAAATTGGTTTAAATAAAGTACTCAGGAACATCTTCCCAAAGGTATGTGATGAGGCATGGATTGAAAAGGGGAAGTCAGGAAGCAAGTAGAGTGGACCCTAGTAGGACTGCCCACAGGTCGGGGGAAGCCTAGCTTCGTCTTTTCGAGAAGAAACAGGCCAGTGCTATTGAAGGTGCAATCAAGCAAGAACTGAGACGAAAAAGCAGTGATGGCTCTGACGACACGTTATGCTGAACAGCCCAGATTTCATTCCAAATAAGATGGGAAAGCACTAGGTAGAGTGGAGTGGGCAAAAGATATGGTCAGATTTAAATTAGGTTTAAAGATACAATGTTCTTTTAGGATGTAAACATAATTCGAGAGCTGTAATTATACACAAAAAG
>RJWM01044303.1:0-13338 GCA_004363535.1 Dasyprocta punctata | reverse complement strand
TAGACAGACTGACGCTGTGCCAAGTATTTTTTTCTTTTTTTCAATCAATAAACATTTATCCAGTGCCGATTACGTGCCAGAAGCTGTTCCAGGCAATGGGAAATAGCGATGAAGAAATCAGGGCTTCCCTGAGAGTCCGCGCCACATTGCACGGAAAAATTGCTCGGGATCGCGGCTCGGCTCCGGGATTCTGGGGATCCCTGAGCCGCCTGGGCGCACGTGGCCGACTCGCCTCGTCGCCATCCGGCAGAGAGCGCAGCCCGGGTCTCTCCAGGCCCCGCCCGGCCGGGTATCCGCCCCCGACCCAGCCCACACGTGGGTTCCCGCACGTCCGCCTGGCTCCCCCTTGACGTCAGCTTCGCCAGTGCATTTAAGGCCCCTCCCGCGTGCTCCTCTGAATCCCGGAGCTGCCGCCGCCGCGTGTGGACCTCAAAGCCGTGCACCCCGACGTCCGCCCCACGTGCACTCCCGGTACTGTCGGGCCTGGCGCGCGCTCCCCTGCGCCCGAGGGGGCGGGCGGGGGAGCCAGTTGCCTGCGGCTCGGTTGGCTGGGTGCGATTGGGTCCCTGTTCCCCGGGTTTGTAGGTTCTGATCCCCAGGAGCAGAGGTCAGAGACCTGGGCGTGGGCTCAGAGCCCGCCCGGCTCAGTTTGTGCCCTAAGGCTGCATCCGTGACCTCTGGCCGCGCTGGGGGACCGAGCTTGGCCCCACCCAACTTGGGGTCGAGAGCTTGGGTGGATGCTGAAAGCCAAGGAGATGAAGAATCTGAGGGCAGGGAAACTCCAGGCTCGAAATCCGCCACCAATGCAAAACGGGGTTAGATTCCCGGAGCCGCAGGGGCCGCCGAAGCCCCAGTGCATCCGGGGCGGGTTCTTGGGAGTCGGGGAGCCTCGGAGACCCACCGGGGAGGTATTTTCCAGGGGTGCGATGGAGAGGTGGCCTCCGTGGCACCTACCCAGCGGATTATGAAGATTCTGGGTATCCGGATTGCACTGAGCATGGTGCATGCAAAGACGGAGCCGGCCGAGTTTCGATCCGCCCTTTTCAGAGGGGCTATATCGGCCGGTCCCATTGCCTGTAGTTAGCAAATGGGGACATTTTGAGCTGTGAGAGTTGGACATCTCTAAGGCCACAGTGAGTGGTGGCAGAGGCGGCAGTGGACCCGCGTTCTGCAGCAGAACACCCCCCTCCCCGCTTGCAGAAGACTTGCAGGGCTGTCTAGAAATAGCAGTGCTTTGTAAGGAGAGACGGTTTCCAGCGGGGAGATTTTGGGCTGCCTGGCTCCAGGTCCTCCCGGATATTTTCGCCCTTTGGAAAGATCTCAAAAGTAGACGTAGTGCTTTGGGGATGCAACCTGTGCATTGCAGGCTTGGATGAGCAGGCTGGGGGCCCCCTTCCGGCTCTGCAGTTCGAGGGTTCCACTAAGTAGCAGTTCTAAACTTTAGGCCCCCAGGCTTCATCCCCCCTGCAGCTACTTCTGCACTTCCTGTGCTGACAAAATTTCCTCTTAGCGGGCTTCAAGCCTTTGCAAGCAGGACCAAGGCAGAAGTTGTACGAGGCCCCTCCTCCCCGGTCGGTTAACAGCCCCTGGTTCCTGGTATTGGGACTTGGAAGTATGACTCTGGCCACCCGCCAGGCCAGGGAGGCAGCCAGCTGGCCTTCACGTTGCACTGATAAAAGTCTGAAGTCTAACTAGGATCTCGCCTCCTCTGACCCCGTAGCTCAGGATAGCTCCTGATTCCCTGCTACTGGGTGGGGTTTCCCGAGAGTCTGGCCTCGTGCCTCAGATCAGCCATCCGCTGACTGCTGCGCCGCTCCCCAGCGCCCTGAGCTGCGCACGCGTACAAGTTCTCTTTGGCCTGCGCCCGCTGGGCTCAATCTGGGCGGGGTATAAATTGTGGGGACCCATTGGAAAAGCCAGTGCGCGCATGCGCAGGGCCCATAGCACATTCCTTTGCTTGGGGTTGTGCCTCGTGGCCGTTGGTGTCGCTCTGTGGCGGTGCTTTTGGGCCCGGCTTGAGGGGTTGGCACTGTACTTGCTGTAGGTTCCTGTGTGGATGGAAAGCTGGATAGGAGGCTCATAGTAATCTTGTCTGAGGAGAGACCCACCCTGCTTGGGGTTAATAAAGCAAGATGAGTGAGCCCTCAGGAGGTTATACTTACACCCAAACATCTGTATTATTTTTCCATGCCAAGGTGAGGCCCTACCCACCAACAGCCTGGGCAGATTAGACCCTGGCTAGGCCTCTGTACGCTCTCTGATGCTCTCAAGTGTTTTCCTCCCCTCCTTTAATCATCTCTTGTGCATTTTAGTGGCAAGTACCCTAAAGAAAGTAAAATAAGGGTTTTTTTTTTTTTTCCCCTAAACAGCTTTATAATAAACATTAATTTCAAAAGAATCCGATGACACCGAATGTTTTTTCCCTATAGGTTCCTTTCGGTTCTAAGTCCAAAATGGCCAGTCTCAAGGATCAGCTGATTGTGAACTTGCTTAAGGAAGAGCAGGTGCCACAGAATAAGATTACAGTTGTGGGGGTTGGTGCTGTTGGCATGGCCTGTGCCATCAGTATCTTAATGAAGGTAAGAAAGTTCACCACTCTGGGCCCTGCCTTCTTCTATACCTTCTCCAAGAACTGTATCATTACATTGTATATAAAAGAAGATTTGGGTTCATGCATCACATAATTTATGTGAGTTATACATATACTTTGAACACTTTGAAACCAAAAGAGTTATTGGAAAGAAAGAATTAAAGGTTGTAGGGCAAGCCAGGGATATAGCTCAGTGGCATAATTGCCCTGGCAAGCACCAGGTCCTGAATTCAATTCCCAGTACAAAAACAAAAACAAAAAAACTGAAAGGTTATGAGGCTGGGCAACCAATTCCTAAAATACACTGCATTAATATGCCTACAATGAAAGTGAATAGTTTATGGCTTATGTCTGGTCCAAGTGCTAAGATCACAGGCATGTGCCACCAGCCTGGCTGGACTTTTTACAGCATTAAAACCAGGTCTGGCAGCCAGGTGTGGTGGCGTACACCTTTAATCTCCGCACTGGAGAGGCTGAGGTAGGTAGAGTGTTGTGAGTTCAAGGCCGGCTTGGGCTACAACACAAGCACAATGCCAACCTGAGCTACATAGTGTGACCCTGCCTCAAAAAAAAACTAGGGCCAGGAGTTTGGCTCAGTGGCTTAAGTGCCTGCCTGGCAGGCGTGAGGTTGTGAGTTCCATCCCTGGTGCTACAAAAACAAAAAAACCAGGTCTCTATCAAAATGTAATTGAGGTGGGCTTTTTTTTGTTTGTTTGTTTTGTTTTGTTTTTTTGAGACAGAGTCTTGCTATGCAGTTCAAGCTGGCCTTGAGCTCACTTTGTAGCCCAGGCTGATCTCAAACTCACAAGGATCCTCCTGCCTCAGCCTTCCCAGTGCTGAGATTACAAGCATGTGCCATCACATCCAGCTTGAGGCAGCTTTCTGTATTAAAATATTTGCTCTTCCTAGTTGGAATTGTTTTTTTGTTTTGTTTTAGAGACAGGTTCTTACTCTGTAATGTAAGCTGGCCTAAAACTCACTGTAGCCCAGGCTGACCTCAAATTTGGGGACGATCCTCCTGCCTCAGCCTCCCAAAGTGCTGGGATTACAGGCATACCGGGCCCTAGTTGGAATTTCTAATAGGACAGTGAAGTGATGAATTGTGCCTTCTAAACAGAAATGGATTGAAGGAAGAAGGGTCTTAGGCACAAATGAGTTATGCAGAAGTCTTGTAGCAACACAGTTTGCTTAACATGTGTTCTTAGGGGTGACCACATGGTACAACTCTACCTACTAGAACGGAAACTGATGCTGTTTTGCCCACACGTGAACTATCCATAGTCTTTTTTTTTTTTTTTTGCCTCTGATTCAGGTGTGGGATCTGAGTGTCTAGCAGACCACTAGATGCTTTGGGGGGTAGACCTCTAGTGGTAATGACAGGTCACCTTCCATTTGCATTCAAGCACATGTTGGTGTTCTTGGTCACAGATGCACCTATGAACTTTTATAGATCCAACTGCCAGGACAGTTTTACTCACCTGTATAGTACAATGTACAAGTCTTCCTGCAAAACTACTACTAGTGTTTGCCTATATGGAAAGTAACCAGAGAATGATCCAGATTGTCACTTTTAAATGTCTTTTTTTTTTTTTTTTTTTTCGCAGTACCAGGAATTGAACTCACAACCTTGCGCCTGTCAGACAGGTGCTTAAGTCACTGAGCCAAACTCCCAGCCCTGGTTTTTTGAGGCAGGGTCGCACTGTGTAGCTCAGGCCGGCCTTGCGCTTGGGTTGTAGCCCAAGCCGGCCTCGAACTCACAAGGGTCTTCCTACCTCAGCCTCCTGAGTGCTGGGATTAAAGGCATGCACCACCACGCCTTGCTTTGTCACTTTTAAATTTCATGTCCTTCCCAGCACTTGGGAGGCTGAGATAGGAGGAGCGTTATGAGTTCGAGGCTGGCTTGGGCTACAACGCGAGCGCAAGGCCGGCCTGAGCTACACAGTGCAACCCTGCCTCAAAAACCCAGGGCCGGGAGTTTGGCTCAGTGGTTTAAGCGCCTGTCTGGCAGGTGTGAGGTTTTGAGTTTGATTCTTGGTCCTGCCAAAAAAATAAAATAAAAAAATTAAATTTCATGTCTTAATATTGTTCACTGTCACCTAGTAACAACTTAAAATCGATATTTAAAACTGAATTTGACATAACGAGTAAAGCAATGCCCCATAATTGGAAGTTATTTGAACTTTTTATGCCAGAAATAAAGAAATTTTGTGTGCCCTGCTAGAAATCTGCAAATGGCAATTTACCACTTAACTACAAATTTTGTGTCTTTTAGGACCTGGCAGATGAACTCGCTCTCGTTGACGTCATGGAAGACAAGCTGAAGGGAGAGATGATGGATCTCCAGCATGGCAGCCTTTTCCTCAGGACACCGAAAATTGTCTCTGGCAAAGGTTGTTTTCAGCAAGTTTCTATTATAATTCATGTTAGATTTACATTCTGCATTGGCTTCAGATCTTAAGCTCTTCAAAGATTTTTTTTTTATACTGGATAGGAGAGCCTTAGAATAACTTAACATTGGTACCTGTGGATATCAGTTTTAATCTCCAGTGAATAGTTTCCAATGGAAATCCAGTTTGTCCATGATGTGGAAATCATCTGCATTGCAATGTAATGAGGAAGGATCAGGGATTTAGCTCAGTGGCACAGCGCCTGTCTGGCAAGAATGAGGTCCTGAGTTGGATTCCTGGTAACCCCCCCTCCCCAAAAAAGAGTAAAACTCCTAATATTGGGTCTATATTTAACCACATTACTTCAGATTTAAATTAACGAATTAATTTTGCTGGTGATAGAACTAAGGCCTTAAACATGTAGACCAGTGCTCTACCACTGAGCTGTACGCTTAGTCTTTTTGTTGTTGTTTTTGTTGTTTGTTTGTTTGTTTGTTTTTTGGTACCGGGGATCAAACTCTCAACCTCACACCTGCCAGATGGCACTTAGGCCATTGAGCTAAATCCCTAGTCCTATTTTTTGAGACAGGGTCTCACTATGCAGTTCAGGCTGGCCTTGGGCTCACTTTGTTATTTGTGTGTGTGTGTGTGTGGCACCGGGAATCAAACTCACAGCCTCGCACCTGCCAGACAGGCACTTAAGCCACTGAGCCAAACTCCCGGCCCTGGTTTTTTGAGGCAGGGTCGCACTATGTAGCTCAGGACGGCCTTGCGCTCGCGTTGTAGCCCAAGCCGGCCTCGAACTCACAACGCTCCGCCTACCTCAGCCTCCCGAGTGCTGGGATTAAAGGCGTGCGCCACCACGCCCGGCTCCAGCCCTAATTTTTTGAGGCAGAGTCGCACTATGTAGCTCAGGCCGGCCTTGCACTCCCGTTGTAGCCCAAGCCAGCCTCGAACTCACAACGCTCCACCTACCTCAGCCTCCCGAGTGCTGGGATTAAAGGCCTGTGCCACCACGCCCAGCTCTTGGGCTCACTTTGTAGCTCAGGCTGGCCTTGTGCTCATGTTGTAGCCCAAACTGGCCTCGAACTTACACACTCCTTCTACTTCAGCCTCCCATGTGCTGGGATTAAAGGCGTGTACCACCATTCCCGGTTTAAAAACATTCTTTTAAAGCTCTTAACTCTACCTAGTTCCCCTTAGGCTGTAATGTAACCGCAAACTCCAAGCTGGTTATTAACAGCTGGGACACGTCAGCAGTGTGTATTTTCCGCATATGTAAACACTAGCAGTAGTTTGGTACATTGCATTGTACTGCTGAGAAATATCCTGGCAGTTGAATCTATAAAAAAGTTCATAGGTGAATCTGAGACCAAGAACACCAACAACTGCTTGAAGGCAAATGGAAGGTGATCTGTCATTACCACTACAGATCTACCCACCATGGTTTGTTATAAAGTTACCTGCTTATGGCAATAAGGTGGTGTTTGATAGTCTCTTGGCAACAATTAAGTAACTAAGTAAAAACAGGAGTATGAGGAGCCAGGGATACAGCTCAGCGGTGCAGCACCTGCCTGGCAAGTATAAGGTCCTGAGTTCAATTTCTGGTACCCACCCCAAAAAAAACAAAATAGGAGTATGGAAAAGTGAACATTGATCCTAGGTAGTAAAAACTTGGGGAATATATAAGAAGTTGTTAAGAGAATAAAATAAACTCGATAATTACTCGGGAGGCTGAGGTAGGAGGAGTGTTGCGAGTTCGAGGCCAGCTTGGGCTACAACGCAAGCACAACACTGGCCTGAGCTACATAGTGTAACCCTGCCTCAAAATACCAGGGCTGGGAGTTTGGCTCAGTGGCTTAAGCGCCTGCCCTGACAGGTACGAGGTTGTGAGTTCAATCCCCGGTGCGGCAAAAAAAATAAAAAAATAAACTATTCCTTTCAGCTCCTCCCAGGTGTAGTTACATAAAGTTAGGCGTGACTGAAACTAGACTACAAGGAAAGCATTGACTACTCTTTGCCCATTTAAGGGGTCACAATTATAAAACTTTTAAACAAAGAAAGGTATAGAAGGCAGTAGGGGCATTTATATGCTAATTTATGGAACAAAGTTTTGCTGGCTAGGTGGAACCATTGTTTTAAAGGTCTCACTCTGTTCATTGTTTCTCTTTAGACTATAATGTAACCGCAAACTCCAAGCTGGTTATTATTACAGCCGGGGCACGTCAGCAGGAGGGAGAGAGCCGTCTTAATTTGGTGCAGCGTAATGTGAACATCTTTAAGTTCATTATTCCTAACGTTGTAAAGTACAGCCCGAACTGCAAGTTGCTGGTTGTTTCCAATCCAGGTGAGATTTTTCAACTTTATAAAGACAGATGAGCTGTAGAAAAACTGATAGTATGTGTTATATTTTATATATGTGTGTGTTCATTGATCCATTTCTCATATTTTATTGCCCTCCTGGCGGTAGATTTGTGTCTCTGTAAAATAGTAAATTATAAAATGTGAAAGGGATGTAATGCCTTTGCACATAGTTGTCACTTGTCCAAGATCTTAGTTATGAATTTATGAATAATCCTTCTTACTGGTATATGGTTTATTTTCATGAAATAATGCAATACTTCTTAAATACTTGATGGACCTGAGATAAACAGCACAATATTTAATATTAATAAACACATCAGATAGCCACAGTCAGTATCAAAATTATTCAGAACTGTATATCTTCTTCTTTGGGGGCAGGGGCAAGGTCTCACTATATAGCTCAGGCTGGCCTTGAACTCTGTGTAGCCCAGGCTAGCTCAGCCTCATCTATCCCGCATCAGCTTCCTGAGTACTGTGATCAGAGGCCTGTGCCCCCATGCCTGGCCCTCAACCATGTGTCTGCAGTAGGTAATCACCAAGTTTTTACCTAAATTTTCTTCACAGTGGATATCTTGACCTATGTGGCTTGGAAGATAAGTGGCTTTCCCAAGAACCGTGTTATTGGAAGTGGTTGCAACCTGGATTCAGCCCGATTCCGCTACCTGATGGGGGAAAGGCTGGGAGTTCACGCGCTGAGCTGCCATGGATGGATCCTGGGGGAGCATGGAGATTCCAGCGGTAAGCAGAAGTTATTATCTCTTTCTGTTCCACAGAGACTGTACCGGAAATTTCCAGGCATCGTTAAATGAGAGCCTAAGTTATATATCCATTACTAAAGGTCGGATGGTTTCTTGGAATCTACCATTTCTTTCCTTTTTTTTCTTATTTTAACCATTTATAATTATATGCTAAGAATTAAAATTTTTAGCTATTTTATATGACATTTTATGGCAAAGAGGGTAGAAGATGAAATGAACTTTACTTTTTTTTTTTTTTTCTCAGCTGTACTTTTTTTTGGTACCAGGGATTGAACACAAACCTCCCACCTGCTAGGCAGGTGCTTAAGCCACTGAGCTAAATCTCCGGGCCTATTTTTTGAGACAGGGTCTCACTATGCAGTTCAGGCTGGCCTTGAACTCACTTTGTAGCCCAGGTTAGTCTCGAACTTGCAACAATCCTCCTGCCTCAGCCTCCTGAGTGCTGGGATTACAGGGGTGCACCACCGGGCCTGGTTCTCCAACTCTGCTTTTATGGAAGTAAATTAAGTAATCATGGACGTGCTGTCTATTTTGGTACCAGGGATAGAACCCAGGCCCACGTGTATGCTAACCACTGAGCTATAGGTCAGTCTTTGGATGTGTTAAATCATAGTTGTTAGTGTTTTAGTCCTTTGCTATCATAGCTATTTATACTTTGCTTCCACTGTCTGCCTTGAGCAGGTCAGCCAACCTGAATGGAGTGCATGAAAACATTTCTATTACAGTCACTGTTGAAAGATGACACAGTTTATACAAAGTTCTCAGAGTTCTCTTACATATAGAAAATTCCTTTTATGTTTGTGTACTATCTTTGTATTTGAAGTATATATATGCGGACTACATAATTCCTAATAATTAGAAAAACACGTTAGTTCATAGTTTCATATAACCTGAGAATTGGAAATCTAATCTAAATGTGAGTAAAGACACTTGTGGGTGGGCCAGGAGTTTGGCTCAGTGGCTTAAGCGCCTGTCTGGCAGGCGCGAGGTTGTGAGTTCGATCCCTGGTGCCCCACCCCCCCCAAAGAAAAAGAAGAAGACACTTGTGAATAGTCTTGGCCATCTTCTCTATTTAGGGTTTATTTTCCAGTGAGGTCTTATTTTGAGGGAAACATGGTACCACAGAGGGTGACCCACCTCTGCAGAAAAGAGTTGAAAACACAAATCACAGTCCTGGTCTGGTGCTGCATGAAAATAAGCTTATGCTTCTCCGCTTTCTTTCAGTCCCTGTGTGGAGTGGAGTGAACGTTGCTGGTGTCGCCCTGAAAAATCTGCACCCTGAGTTAGGAACTGATGGGGATAAGGAGCACTGGAAAGAGGTTCACAAACAGGTGGTTGACAGGTAATAGATTCAGATTTACATTTGCATACTTGATAAAGATGAAACTTGTTTTCTTAAGATTTTTTTTAAGACCGTACAAAGTTAACAATGAAAAAAATGATTAAAAAAATACAAATAGCTGCACAGAGGTTCATGCCTGTCCTGCCAGGTACTTGAGGCTAATGCAAGAAGATGGAAAGTCTCCCCGGCATGGTAATGCATGTCTATAATACCAGCACTCGGGAGGCTGAGGCAGGAAGATCCTTAGAGGAGTTTAAAGCCAGCCTGGACTGCAGAATGAACTCAAAGCCAGCCTGAACCGCATAGCAAGACCCTGCCTCAAAAAGACAAAAAAAAAGTTGGAAAGTTCAAGGCCAGTTTGGGCAATTTAGGAAACCTTGTCTCAAAGCAAAGTAAACGGGCTGGAGACCAAGATGAGAGGTAGAGTACCCTTAGGTCTGTTCTCAGTGCTGGGGGTGGGGGGGGCAGAAACAGATAACATCCATTGGAGATATTAGGCTGTGTATAATGTGTTGCTGGGAATGTAAAGAGACCATCCCGGAGAAGTAAAACACAGCATATAAACAGGTAAAAATATTTAAAATTACAGACACTTACTTATGCTAAAGTTTTTTTTTTTTTTCTTTTTTTTGCGGCACCGGAGATCGAACTCACAGCCTCACGCCTGCCAGACAGGCGCTTAAGCTGTTGAACCAAATTCCCAGCGCTAGTTTTTTTGAGGCAGGGTCGTACTATGTAGCTCAGGCAGGCCTTGTGCTCACGTTGTAGCCCAAGCCGGTCTAGAACTCACAACGCTCCTCCTACCTCAGCCTCCCAAGTGCTGGGTTTAAAGACGTGAGCCACCACGTCTGGCTGCTAAAGTATTTTTTAATGCCATAATTCTCTACAGTTAAATATCTCTTCTTGCTTATATTGTAAACAATTAAGAGAAAATAAGTTAGGGTAAGTCTACCCTATGAGGATTAGTTTATACCTCAACAACGGATATAATTAACTTTGGCTCATTCGTCTAGGAATAAAATCTTTAAAATTTCTATTTTTGGGTGTTTTTGTTTTGTGTTTTGTTTTTTGAGACAGGGTTATGCTATGCAATCCAGGCTGGCAGTGAATATACTATGGCAATCCTGCCTCAGCCTCCAATGTGCAAGGATTACAAACATGTACCACCACGCCTGGCAGGAATAAAATCTTTTTCTTTTCTTTTTTTTTTTTGCGGCACCAGGGATCGAACTCACAGCTTCACACCTGCCAGACAGGCGCTTATGCCACTGAGCCAAACTCCTGGCCCTAGTTTTTTGAGGCAGGGTCACACTATGTAGCTCAGGTCGGCCTTGCGCTCACATTGTAGCCCAAGCGGGCCTGGAACTCACAACGCTCCTCCTACCTCAGCCTCCCAAGTGCTGGGATTAAAGGCGTGTGCCACCACGCCTGGCAGGAATAAAATCTTTTAAACCAAAGTTCCTATTATATCCTTTATGAATAAAATACTAACTTGTTTTTTGAGATGATAATAAAGTTGCTGGGTGTGGTGGTACACACGTTGTAATCCCAGCACTTGGGAGGCTGAGATAGGTGGAATGTTGTGAGCTCAAGGCCGGCCTAAACTATGTAGTGCGACCCTGCCTTGAAAAAAATAGGGCCGGGAGTTTGGCCTAGTGATTTAAGCGCCTTGGCAGGTGTGAGATTGTGAGTTCGATCCCTGTTACCGACCAAAAAAAAAAAACAGAGATGATAATAAAGTCGTAAGATTCAGCAAGGTACTAAGAATGTAAGCAATTAATAATTACTAAAAATTGTTAAGTGAGACATTGTGCATACCAGTAATCTCAGCACATGGGAGGCTGAAGCAGTAGGATCACGACTTTTGAGACCAACATGGGAAACACAGGAAGGAAGACCCCATCCCCAAAACAAAATAAAACAAATTGTTGAAATAAGGAAATTTCAATTTGGCATTACTTACTTTTAAATTAGGTGTTCATGTATGAACGTCAGGTTTATAAGTTGAATAAATCATAGTCCTTGGTTCATGATATATTTTCATGATTGGTCTAGCTAAGATTCTCTTGTATTTGTTTAAATAAATGAACCTATCACCAATGCCAAAAGACATTAATACTGTCACCTAACTAGTGTTTTCTTGGGTTGGAATTATTAGTCCGACTGTGTTAAGTACTGTAGGTGAACTTTCCCCCTACCCCCTGTCTCCCTGATGCTCTTGAGATAATCTTGAATCCAGCATGTTATATGCAATCTTAGATTTAGTTTTTGTTGTTTTGTTTTTCCCCCCTCGTTGTAGGTATAGGGGATTGAATCAAGGACCGTAAGCATGCCAGGCGGGTGCTCTACCACTGTTTTCCTCCAGCTGTGGGTTTACTTGTCATTTGTTTTATTTATTTTTTTATTTTATTTAATTAATTTATTTATTTGCAGCACTGGGGATTGAACTCCTCACAGCCTCACACCTGCCAGACAGGCGCTTAAGCCACTGAGCCAAACTCCCAGCCTTAGTTTTTGAGGCAGGGTCGCACTATGTAGCTCAGGCCGGCCTTGCGCTCACGTTGTAGCCCAAGCAGGCCTCGAACTCACAACGCTCCTCCTACCTCAGCCTCCCGAGTGCTGGGATTAAAGGTGTGCGCCACCATACCTGGCTTGTCATTTGTTATATTATTTGCAGTACTGGGCATTGAATCCAGAGCCTGCCACTGAGCTCTATTATATTTTGCGACAGTTTCACTAAATTGCACAGTCTGACCTCAAACTTAGGATCCTTCATCATCCCCCAAGTAGCTGGGATTTCAGACATGGACCTCTGCACCCAGCTTTACTTCATTTTATTTTGTGGTGCTGAACATTGCATAGAACCTCTGCTCCTGCTGATGGTTAACAAGTGCTCTACCACTGAACTACATGCCCAGGCCCCAGATTTACTTTGTTGTTTTGTTTTCGTTGCTACCACCACTCCTGTATTCCGTTCATTCATTCGTTTGTTTGATTTGTTTGAGACAGGGTCTGTTTGAGACAGGGTTTTACTCTGTTGTTCAGGCTGGCCTTGAACTCACTTTGTAGCCCAGGCTGGTCTTGAACTTGGCAGCGATCCTCCTGCCTCAGCCTTCCGAGTGCTGGGATTACAGGTGTGTGATACCACGTCTGACCGTAAGACAGGGTCTTGTTGTATTACTTAGGCCGGCCTCCAACTCACAGCAATCCTTCTGCCTCAGTCTCCTGAGTGCTGGAATTACAGGCATACCCCCACCATACCTGGCTCCATATTCCATTTCTTTTTCTTTTTTTAATTTTAATCTTTTAATTTTAAATTTATTTTTATATTTATTTGTTTACTTGTTTGTTTGTTTATTTATGTATTTATTTTTAGCTGGGATCAAACTCACAACCTCGAGCCTGCCAGGCAGACGTTTAAACCACTGAGCTAAACCCCCAGTCCATTTCTAAGAGTTGCCAGTTTTTGTTGTAGACAGCTCTCTAGATAACTTTTTTGAGTTACAGAATATTCCATTATACCAGTATGATACTTGTTTTGGGGGGGGGGAGAAAGGATCTCTGTAGTATAGGCTAACTTAAATTTGTTATCCTCCTGCCTCAGCCTCCCAAGTGCTGGCATTACACAGGCATGTGTCATCATGCCTGAAAAATTTTGAGACAGGCTCTCTAGTCCAGGCTGGTCTGACACTTTCTATGTTACTCAGGCTGTCCTTGAATTTGTGGTTCTACTGCTTTAACCTCCTGAATGCTGGGATTATAACTGTGAGCCATGGGACCTGGCAGATACACCACAGTTTATCCCTTCTAATGGAAGGCATTGGACTTGTTACCTTATTTTTGCTGTTACTAACAATACTGATGTGAATATCCCTATTCTGTTTTTTTTTTTTTTTT
>RJWM01044302.1:0-13336 GCA_004363535.1 Dasyprocta punctata | reverse complement strand
CCACAAACTTAACCTTAATGTTTCCTGAGAGGATAAACATAAATTCTCAAGTATGTAGCTTCACCAGCACCAAGTAAGATCACTTTTCTAAACAAAAGTCTGCAATATGAGGAGAGACCTGTGGGCGTTTGACAGTGCGGAGAGTACTCGGACTCCACCTTGCCTCGGGTCAGCAGATGGGCAGGGGCGCGGGGCTGAGGCCCTGCATCGCATGCGCATAGCACATTGATCACACAATGTCTCCCAGTTTGTGGTGGGTTTGTTTACCTGTTTGCTTAGTTCGTTTTATGGTTTTTGGTAGTACATAAATGACTTTTTTTTTCTTGGAGATAATTTTTTAAATGTAAGTTTTTTTATTGCTTTTGACTTACAGTAAGTAAGGCAGGTATTTAATTTATGGTAGTGATAGAAAAGGTCATTTAAATGTATTTAATTGCATAACTATGAGAAAATTTAAAGAAAATTATTTCTAAACTAACAAAACTATAGTACACTGATGTGGCAAAAAAATGGCCACAGTCATATAAGAAGGGCAAAACCATGGGAAATGGTGGAGGCTGAAGTGACTGCCTATCTCTCGGGAAGCTCTGACGAGGGTTCCCCACGGTGGAAGCGCCAGGGATCGTCAACTGTCAGACTTTTATTCGCTTGCTTGTTTGTTTATTGTCCATCCAGGTTCTTATGCAACAAGGGTCACCAAATGATCCTAAGGTACTCCTAGCAGTAGAACTGCTTGGGCACATTTCTGCAGGAGCTTCTGCCCAGGTGTCTTGGTTATTTTTTTCTCATTGTTGAGACAAAAATACCTGGTGCCCAAAGTGAAGCAAGGAAAGGTTTATTTATGGAGGTTTCAGTCCATACTCAGCTGGCTCCCAAGCAGGGTGGCATGGCTGAGGGGCAGCTGTTCATGGTGGCCACAAATGACAAGAGAGAACAGGGTAAAAAGGGAAAGGCACACCTCCTTCCCTTATATTGTATGCTGGCTCCGCTCCTGGTGGGTGCAGCACTCACATCACCAATCCCAGGGCTAGACAATGAACCAATCACAAATGCTAGACTCAGCTGCCTCCTTGACTGCATGAGGTTTTGCCGGGGCGGGGGGGGGGGACTTAAACAAGTTATAATACCAGGTTCTGCCTCAGGTGTTGTTATGGTTGATACATTGTGCCAATTTGAGAAGTTTAGAAGTTTAACTCAGAGACTCAGCAGGGAGACAGGATCCTTACTTTGTAAATATCCTGGTCCTGTGCAAGAGGAGAACATAGAAATTTTGTGAGTGCTACAACTGCCCTGAAAAGGGGAGCAGGTGGCCTGTGTACAATATAAGGGAGGGGAAGAGGCTTTCTCCCCTTTTGCTCTGGCTGTTGCCCCAGTGCCATACCGCCCTGCCTTGAAACCAGCTGATTATGAACTGAAACCTCCAAAAACTGTAAGATAAATAAACCTTTCCTTCCTTCATTTTGGGTGTCAGGTATTTTGTCCCAGCAATAAGAGAAAAGTAAAAGTAAGCAGGACATAATTTGGTACCAGAGGAGTGGGGTCATTGCTGTGACTATACCCGACCATGTGGTTCAAGAGCCTTTGGGAATGGCTTGTGGGAAGAGTTTGGAAAGTTTCAGAGATGTCACCTGAAAGAGTGGTGCTGGAACAGATTAGGCTGTTCTCTATGGGAGATTCTGGTGAGAGCACAGGAGACTAAAATGCTGATAGGAAGCCTGACAGTAAAGACCAGGCTTGGGAGGTTTCTGCTGGGAAGGAGGACTGCACTGGGTGCTGGACTCCAGACCATGTGTGTTATGGCTTGGCAAAAAGTTTGTCTGCATTTTGCTCATTACCAGAGACTTTGCCTTGGATTAAGATTAAAGATAGTGGACTAATTAATCCGGCAGAAGAAACTTCAAGGCAGTTGAATGTTGAGGCGGTGGCATGGCTATCACTGGGGGCTTTTAGCCAGACTTATGTTGTGAATCAAGAGCAAAGAGCCCAGCAGGATGATTTAAAATGTTGTGAGTTTGGTCAGAAAGCTGTGGACTACAAAGATAGAGCTGAGACCTTGATTGCTGAGAAGGAACAGAGAAATAGAAAAGATGGCCTGGGGGCATCATGGGAGGTAGCAAGTCCCCATGCTTTGCAGCCCCAAAACTGCCAAAGTGAAAGACTGCTTGGAGGAGAAATTCTCAGAGCGCCATGTTCCAGAATGGCAGCAGAGGCCCCACGAGGTTCCAGAATGGTGGCAGCATAGAGAATTTTTCCTCACAGTCAGGTTCAGAGTGCCCAGCAATTCAGGCACTCGACCTCTACAGCCAAGAGAGAGGAAAGCCTGCCTATTTCTCCAGCTAGCAGCAGAACTCGGCATCATCCGTGGTGCTGGTTTTAGGTGCATACAGAATGCAAGGGTTCTGAGGTTAAAAAGACTTCCACCTCAATTTCAGAAGGCCTGGGAGGCCAGGCAGTGTGCCCCTGAGAAGGCAGTGTGTGAAGCTATGAGCATAAATCCAAAGGTGCAGTGGAGAACCTAGAAGTTTAGAAAAGCCAGGAGCGTGGATTATCTAAGGAAATCTGCAAGGAGAGAGCAAAATCAGTCCAAGACAGAAGCTGTGAAAGCTAAAATCACTGGAAGTGCCATCGGAGTGGAGTCACCCAAACCCTTTGGAACCCACAACCAGATTGTTTCAGATACTGAGCGTGGAACTTCAGGACTTAATGTTTGCCCTGCTGGATTTTGGCCTTGTTTTGGTCCCACTCCTTTGTATGCCCCCATTTGTACCTTTTGGAATGGGAATATTTATCTTGTGCCACTGCATCTTGGAAGTGTTTAACTTTGTTTTCATTTGTACAGGGGTTTGCAGCTAAGAGTTGGCCTTCCATCTTTTTTATTTTTATTTATTTATTTTTGTACCAGGGATCGAACTCACAACCTTGTGCCTGCCAGGCAGGCACTTATGCCACTGAGCTAAATCCCCAGCCCTTGCCTTCCATCTTGAAGGAGATTTAGGGCTTGGACTTTTCAGCAATACTGAAACTGGTAGGACTTTAGCAACTCTTGCAAATGCCTTTTGCATAAAGAAATGTATATGAGTCTTTGGGGGGTCAGAGACATAATGTTATGATTCTAATGTAATATAATGTGGATAGACTTCATACTGATTCTTAAGGATTGTTAAACCTGTGTTATAATGTTCAAGTTATGAAATGCTAAGAATAAGCATGCCTTTGTATCTAGAGGCTGGTTTAAAGAGATATGTCTGGTAGACAAGTTGATAGGGGGTGGATTGTTATGGTTGATACATTGTGTCAACTTGAAAAGTTTAGAAATTTAACTGAGAGACTCAGCAAGAAGACAGGATGCTTACTTTGTAAATATCCTCATCCTATGCAAGAGGATAGCACAGAGATTTTGTGAGTGCTATACCTGCCTTGAAGCAGGGGTGTGTGGGGGGTGGTGGTCTGTGTACAATATAAGGGAGGAGAAGAGACTTGTTTTCCCCCTTTTTTGCTCTGGCTGCTGCCTTGAACTGTTGCCCCAGTGCCATGCCACCCTGCCTTGGAGCCAGCTGATTATGGACTGAAACCTCCACAAACAGTGAGCTAAATAAACCTTTCCTTCTTTCATTTTGGGTGTTGGGTGTTTTGCCTCAGCAATTAGAGAAAAGTAACCAGGACAGGTGTGCAGAGCAGTGATCTTCCTAGGAAGTTCACACAAGCCCTGGGAGAATACCCAGGGGCACAAGAATAATCGAGTGTTCATTTGTAGCACAAATGCAATCCGTGATTAATATATAGCCTGACAATAAAGTAAGTATTTTATACACATACAAATTGGCAATGATTCTCTAGAACTATTTTATGGACAGAAAGCTTAATCAAAGACATGTGGTTACTACCAGGTATGAGAAAGGAATTGCAAAAAGCCAGGAAATGCACTGTCGGTGTCCTGAGCAATTCACTCCAGTACACTTGTTCTCTCTCACCTACCTATGCCTGGAGCTGGAAAAAGGATATTGAAGTGTCTATTCTTGAAAGATACCATGTGCAGCCAGAGAGTTATGCTGTCGTCTGCAGGCTCACAGGCTAGATCTTTTAAAATAGTCATTTGGAGTTCTCAAAACCCAAACATCTTGACCCAGTTCCAAATTTAAAAAGGAAGGAAGACCAAGACCACAAATGGAGTGCATTTTCAAATTTTCTTAGTAATTATTTATAACTCAGAATGTATTTTTCTATAAAATGGCTTACAGTTTTCTGAGACAAGATCAACTTAATACTCAATGTGGCAGACACAGATATTTGTAATGACAACTTACATATTCTAATGCTGTTAAAGTAGCCAGTGATTAACTCAAACAAAAATTGAATAAGAATAAATTTAGTTTGAACATAGAAAAGCATGACAGTGAGAAATGAGACTGGTAAAGACTTAGGAAGCGCTGTCTAGTCTCCTTAGAGGACATGAAAATTATGCAGATCTAACTTTTCCTTAAGTTAATGCAAAGCTTATAACTCTTCTTGTCCTTCACACTAGAATAGCGCTAGTATACTCTTTCCACTTAGATTCACAAGTAGGACCCATTTGGGGATGGTAGAGAAGGAAAGAACAACTATTCACCTGAACCCAGGGGAATTTCATTCACCAAGGTAGTTATTTATTCATATAGGACTCTGCTTATATTTAATCTTTTCTTGTACTATTTAAAAAAAAAAGTGTCCTTAACACCTCTTAATAATTCGATTTTTGCTGGGGATTGGGTAAATATTGGTCCCAATAGGTGTAAAAAACAAGTCCCAGTAGCCCAGATAAGGGGCCCAGGAAAGGAAGGGTACACTAGTGGAATGCAGTTTATTCCATTCACAGTTAAGAGCTTAAGGGGACCCTTTCAGATATTTTCCCACAAGAACCCGGGAAGCATGATCGTTTTTCTATGTATTTAAGTAGCATCCAAATCAGATTTATTGTTTGGACTAGGCTGGCCTTCTCAAAGAATGTAGCATCCATGGGATGATGTGGACATTTATGAATATTTTAAAGTCCCATCAACACATCATGAAGGTGCTAAAACAGATTGGAAATGCATAAAACATAGCTGTAACCACTTGCAGAGCTCAACTGGCAGGACAGAAGAAAAGGATGGGAAATAGCTCTCTCTGCAGTTTTTGACCTACCAGGGCCACCCACTAACAAAATCCACACAGGTTAAGATGGTCTGATTGTGAACAAGTGCCCACACTTGCATGATAAAGATAACGATGCCACGTAGTCATTCCAGCCACTATTTCTCTCAATCGCTCTTCCCCTCCACTCTCACACAGCCTGGCCTCCCAGGCTTCATTAGCCACCCTCCCCATTCACCTCTACTCACTTAGAAAAAACAAGCAGAAAACAACTACATCAAGTTGTTGGAGACCCTCCGATCCATTTGCAACTGTCACTCCTCAGAGAGACATCCCTAGTGATTTAATCACGAAGACCAGTCCCAGTCATCCTCTTTGCCCCTTCATTTTCTCCCCGGGGCCTTTTGCGTTGTCTGGAGCTCACGTTTGCACTGCATTTCTGTGTGGACTGTCTGTCTCCCCCAGTGGCATGTAAGCTCCATGAGAACAAGGGGTTTGTTTGTCCTGTTCACCTCAGTGTCCCCAGTGCCTAGAACAGGGCCAGGTCAATGTTGACATTGATCTACAGAAGACAAAAGGAGAAAACTGGTCACAGATTACAGAATGGAGACTGGAAAGAACCCTAGAGGGAGTTATTCAGTGCATCCTGAGATGCGTAAGGATATTCCAGGAGGTAAAAGAGGCGATTGATGTAGTGTTTGATCAAGAGGAAACACTTAATGAAGGATGCCTAGGATGTTTCTATTATTATATGTTTGTTATCCAGAAAAATGACATGGCCTCTAGGATTTGACTATTCTTTCCCAGCCCAGAAAGAGATTTGGTCCCTCTTACCTACTTCCTAATCCCAGAAATAAAACTACTCCCAGCCTGAAAGCTGCTCCCCTTCCTACCTTGACCCATAGTCACAATATCTGCGTTGCATTAGAAGTACAGAGTTAGCATTACAATGCATAGGCTCCTTTGAGGATATTGGGGGGGAAATCTACATGATTGGCCTCAGCTTTCTTTGTTCACACTGTTTGCTTTGAAGGCCTTCACAGAGCGCTGAGAAATCAATAAGCAGGGCTGCTGCTGACCCCAATGTGTCTCCACCTGGATCTCCTCTGGGAGGCCCGGCTCACTCCAACGCCCTGAGAAATAGTGAAGTACCCAGCTCAGTCTGCAAATTAAGGCCCTTGTAAGTAATCAAGGAACACTGAGTTTAGCTCACTGTGGATTTTCCATCCAGAGTGTCATTAGATGAAATGAAAGTACACATTACAGGTTTGTGTAATGAATAAGCCTCAAGTTAGGTTTGCCGTGGTAGGGTTATCAGTCACCGCATGAATTAATTATTTAGAACACTTTTTACAGTGAGGTTTCATTTAAGTTTTGCCCCTTGATATACGTATATAAAAATGACTAATCCATCGGACATTGCTATTGTACTTGTGCATCTATCACTATCGGGCCTTTTTTCATAATTGGTTTATTAATTATAGTATCTTAATGATCTGTTTAAAATAAATAAACCATTTGCACCATTTCAAAGATATTTTGTGAGGCTCAGCTGATATTAAAATAGCACCAGCCTTATGTGCTTTTTCAGCAAGTGACCTAATTAGTTAATAAAGTAATTGAATATTAAAAAGGATGTTGCGAGTGATTAAAATTTAAGAGCCTTCAGACTGTTATTAAAGCTATAAATCATACATCACTGTTTTAATTTGCATAGCTACAGAATTACTAATGGCCCCACATGCACACGGGGCTTGGCAATTAGTCCTTTAACAAAATGTTGGTGATGTTGAGGTACCATATTCTCTCAGCCTCTTTTGATAACTACATAGCAACTTGCTTTTGCCAAATTAAATATCTAATTGTTGAAAATACGATTTGCTACCTCTCCAAGGTACAGACATTCATCCCTCTAACAAATATTTAAGAAAACTCACCGCATTCAAGCCCTGTGCTAGGAGTTGAGCAGAATAACGCACTCAACAGACCTCCTAATGGAGTTCACCGTCCCGATCTGGGTAGAGACACCCGTCAGGAAGTTCTTGGGTTTGTGTACATTCCCAAAAAGGTGATTTGCACTGAGAAGGAAAAGTACAAGATGCACTAAGAGCACATTGCTAGCAAAATGTGACTTTGCTAGAATAGGAACTAAACACTTAATTCCAGGAGAGGGGATTGAGACTCTACCCGGGAGGCCGTGGCAACCTTATTTGAGCAGGAGACATTAAATGCATCTGCCAGTAGCATTCAGGAAGAACTGGCTGAAATTCCTAGCTGTTTATCCTGCAGCCACCATACCTTCCCAGCCCAGGAACCTCTACTCTGTTTGCATATAGTGTTAGTACTGTGCTCAGGGAATGTAGGCCCAGGCTAGGGATAATTCATGAAATGTGTAAATAGTTACAGTAATTCCATGCCCATTTGCCTGTGATTAGTTTAAAATAGATGTGTTCTGAGGAACTCTAAGGGGCTTTCTGGAAGAATTTTCCTCCCTGATAAAAAGGATTACACAAATAAAACATCCCTCTCCTCCATATGTTTGGATGTCATCACAAGCAGAGGTGATGCTTGGAGCCATAGCAACCATATTGAGATCGTGAGGAGGAAGGTAAAACAAACACAGCTCCACACTGTACACTCACACTTCCTAAATCTGAGCCCTGCTATTGTCTAGTTGCTGTACCAGCTATGAAAATTTATGACATCTTAATGTACGAAGTAAAATTTTGCACTGTCACTTGAAGCCTACAACATTTTAATTGAACCAGATGGGTAAGAAATGAAGACATTGGAAGCTAAAAAGACAAATTAAGAGATTAAATAATTGTCCAGGGGAGCAGAGATAAAATGCTGAATTATGGTGATATGGGACAGGAAGAATAAAAAAGGCAAGAGCAGAGCTAAAGCACCACGGACATAGGATCAACAGAGCCTCCCCCACCCCTGGCCTGTGCAGTACTGAGTTCAAACACTAGGGACTCTACTGAGCCACGTTCTCAGCCCTTTTTATTTTTATTTTGAGAGGAGGTCTCACTAAGTCATCCAGGCAGGAGGTCTCACTAAGTTATCCAGGCAGGAGCTTGCAATTCTCCTGCCTCAGTTTCCCTCGGTGGTGGGATTACCATACCCGGCTAGCCGAAATTTTTAGTCATGCAAGATGCTGGTAATACCAATTGTCTCTCAAGGAGTATTTCCTACGTGCCAGGCCCTGTTCTGAGGGCTTTTCACACAGCTTCTCATGGAATCATTTCAGTGGTTCTGTGGTCTAGGAAGTAGTGTTCATCGTCACCATGACTGAATTCTAACCATCTCTCCCCCAGGAAAGCATAGCAGTTCCCTCATGACCTCACACTTCCCGAGACCAGTGCTGCACTGCTTCCAACTATGTTTTGCTTCATAGCTGACACAGAAAATATTAGGCCAGGTGCATTTGTGCACACCTGTAATCCCAGCACTTGGGGTTACAGGCTGAGACAGGAGGATTGCTGTGAGTTTGAGACCTGCCTGGGCTACAAAGTGAGTTTTGCAGGCCAGCCTGAACTGCATAGTAAGACCCTCTCTCATAAAAACAAAAAAAAGAAAAAAAAAAAAAAAGAAAATGATAATATTTAAACTACACACTGGGATGAATTGGAGAAATTTGAGGTATCTAAATGAGATTTGGCAAAATCCTATCTTATTATTTACATTGTATAAGAAAATAAAATGCAAAATTAGGAAAGACATTCAATGTTGAATTTGTATAAAATTCCCTCAAAAACAATCTCATCAGTTTTTTAATGAGAATTTGCATTTGCTTTTATGGACATAGCTTTTTCATAACAGATTTTATGCTTGAAGTAGCAATTCCTGATCAGATGTTTTCTGACCTATCGAGAACTTTTTATTTATTTGTATTATTATTATTTTTTAATGGCACTGAAAATTGAACCCGAGGCCTCACACATGCCAGACAAGAGCTAAATCTTGGGTCTTTTAAAATGTTATTTTGAGACAGGATCTCACAAAGGCACATCCTCCTTCCTCAAACTCCAGAGTAGCTGTGTGCAACCATACCTGGTCCCATGAAGGCTTTCTAATAATGGCCTCTTCAAGTTATTGGCAGGTAGCACTGATAATATAAGTCCACGCTGCAAGCAGGACTCATCTCTGCCCAGCCTGGTGGTGGGAGGACGTCACATTCCCAAAGACGTCACAGACACACTCATGGCCCCTTCCGAATGAGGCCATGCACAAACTCATGGATACCCAGAGGACTGAAAGCTGTCTGTCCTTCAGCTTGGGTTTTTAAAATAAGCCAGAACTTGTACCACTCTGCTTTGACATTTCTCCTTCTCCTTGTTCTCCTTCTCCTCCTCCTCATTCTCCTCCTTCTTCTCCTCCTCCTCCTTCTCCTCCTCCTCCTCCTTCTTCTTTAGAATGCATTGGAAGTGGGTAGGCTTTCTCTCAACCTTGAGGTTGTATATGTGTGTCTTCATGTGCATTTGTCCCCTCATGCATATTTTCATGACTAGGCTGGAAGGAACATGCTCAGTTCATTAAGAGATACATTTTTATTATCAATACTACTATTGGTTAGACCTTGATCTCCATAAGAAACTGCCTGACCAAGGAGTTCAGCCTAAAATGGCTTATGACTGCAGAGAAATGTAGATACCAAGCCAACACATCCACTTTGCTCGTGTGTGCTCTTTGTAAATCATAGGAAGGCGATGAGGATGAGTAACAAGTACTACATTAATGATAGTGCGAGTGGAGCATGTGAACAAAACCCCGTAGTCCTGAGCAAAAGGTAAATTAAACCTTGGGTTTGTTTAGAGTTTTGATTTTATAACTATCCTTTATGGCCATCAGAAGGGCTCTTAGTATTGAAATTTCTGTGTGAAAAATAATTTCACTGCTTCGGGTGTGAAGCTTTCTGGTCACTGACTTTTCCAACTAAAGTGATTCCTTTGTATTGTTTTTGGCAATGTGATCGTTTTATTACTGAACAGTGCATGTGTGTTGCACAACAAACATGGAGATTCTACGTGTGCAGCACACATGGTCCCTTGCTCACTGTGGCACAGGAGCTATTTGTAGGTGGCAGGCAGATGAATGTTTTGATTTCAGTTGTTACGTATTTCAGTATATACTTTTAATTTATGGCTGATTTCCCAATTTTCCTCTGAAATGAGTCAATTTATAGAAAAAAATATTGAACAAAGAAAAATAGTGGCCAGCTCATAAGAAGAAAAAAAATTGTGGCCATGGTCTATAAATGACTCTAGATTTGGAAACGAAGAGCCATGGAATCATATGAAAGAAGATGTGGTTTCTGACAGTGGCAAGAGCTGCAGTTACTGAACCAACCTTGCGGCCAGTGCCAGGCGACTGAAGGCTGCTACCTGCCGCCTCAGGAGCCTGCTCCCCATATGACACTAATTGGCCCACACAGGAGTGAAGCTGTGACCCGTCCCTCATTAGCCACATGCTCAGATCAGCTGAGCTAGCTCACGCGGGGTCACTGGGGTCCGTTGTAGGAAATTACCATTCCAGTGCCCCGTGGCCCTCTTGTAACCCCAACTAATGAATGTCCCATGAAGCCCAATGCTGCTCCTGGGGGAGCACACAGCTTTCCCAGAAGTGAAGTTGATTTTCCCAAGTTTTAAACCCAGGGAGAACCAATGGAGGCAGCAAGGACAACTTGGGAAGCTGAGAAACAGTCTTTCAAACACTAGCGTACTGGGAAAAAAGTAAAAAAGGAGGAAAACAACATCAGCTCTGTCCATTTTTGGTCTCCGGACTCAGAGCAGAAGCACAGGGAAGTCAACGAAGCCGCTGATCCTCACACGTCAGGCGTAAACGTCTAAGCACGTGCCGCAGGGGCCCCGCATTGCATCAACAACCCTATGAGGTAGGTGGTGTCATCCCTATGTCAGAGATCAGGAAACCAAGCTTGGAAGTGACCAGTGAAAGTCAAAGATGTCCCAGGATTACCGCATTTGGGAAATGAACACATCATCAAGGTGAAGGGCAGTTTCATAAGATGGGCACGTGGCGTGCCGAACCTTTCTGCCTGTGCTCCCTTTTGTCTCAGGAGAAAGAGTATAGGCCTTCAAATAATCTTACTTCTCTGTGGCTTTAACACCCCATAGTTTAACCTGGAGAAGACTTTGATTAGAAAAATTCATAGTAAAAGCCAAGAGAAAACATCTTTCCAAGTGTGGAGAATCCTGGAAAGAAGGGGATGGTGGACTTTCTTGTTCTGTCTTGAAGAGCTGGGATGACCCCTGTTTATTCCGTCTTTTAAACAATCAATGTTCTTGCCAGGGCCACATAAACACATAGGTAAACTACCACCCAGGATACACTTGACAGCTGCTCTTCCCAGAGTCCCTGGGGGTGTGGCTTCTCAATCCAGGAGCTGTATATGCGTCCACTACTGGCCAAAGCACAGGGCGAATGGATGGTATTAGTACATCAGGCAAACCAAGTCTTATTTTAACCCAGTCCTCTGGTTTCTGATTAGGCTGAGAGGATGACTTGGTTTACCCTCAAAGTTTCCTGATTAATGCCTGAGAACTTTAATAGTTTAAAGAAGCAACTGGCTATCAATAGACTAAAGAAAGAGAGATCTAGATAGAACCTCATACGCTCATGGGCGGGGCTTTTGGAAGGTGATGCAGCTGACTTGCTGTTGGGAGGTGGGTCTGCTCTGATGATGGAAGGCCACTGGGGGTGTGGCCCAGACAGGTGTTTCTCTCTTCCCTGCTCCTCCCTTCACTCTCTGCTTCCTGGTGGCCATGGTGTGAGCATTTTCCTCCAACCAGGCCCTTCCACCATGACTTCCTGCCTTAGAGCCAGCTGACTATGGAATGAACCCCAAAAAATCCTGAGTCAAAATAAACCTCTCCCCTATTAAATTGTGGGTGCTGGGTTTTGTGTCCCAGTGAAAAAGGTAACTAAGACATGGTGGCTGCATCTGAACAAAGAAATGCACGTAACATGCTCAGCACAAGTCTGATATGCTTGAAAATGGTAATTCCTTATTGCACGACCTGTCTTCTGCCCCTTTACAAAGTTGATTGAGTGAAATATGGTATAAGTTACCAGGAAGCAAAAAGGCATAAGATAAAGTTCTTTGTCAGTGGTATAGTTTGGATGCTGAATATCTCCCAATGAGCCACATGGGAAAAGGTGATTCTGCAGGCTGGTTCTATCAGGTGGTAGTGTGGCATTTAAAAGGTAGGGCCCAGGGAGAGGTCTTTAAGTTATGGGAGTGTGCCTGCAAAGGCATCCTGTGGGACTCTAGCCATTTCCCCTTTTTCTCTTTTGCTTCCCTGCCACAAAGTGAGTGGTTTTCTGTGCCACATGCTCCGCTCATATGCTGCCTTGCCACAGGCATAAATCAATGGGGCCAATTGACCGTGCACTACAACTTCCAACACTGTTGGCCAAGTAAACCTTTTCTAAATTGATTATCTCAGGCATTTCGTTATAGAGATGGAATGCTAACACACTTATAACTTATTTTTACTTAATTCCTTTGAAGACCAGTTACTTATTTCACATACTGAATTCCTCTCCACCATGGGCTGCTGGAAAATGAGGTATGGAGGGTAAGGTCTTGTCATGAAGTACTAGGAGACAGACTAACACTGTCCCGCCCTCTGCCCATTGTTCCTGCTGAATACAACTGTTTTTCTATTTAGTACAGACTTCTCCGGTCTCAAGAGCATATTTGCTTGCAGTCTTGGAGTACGGGCTCAGTTGTAGTCACAGACTCATAAGAGAGCTGCGACCTCTCTCACAAATGGTTTTCATGAATCAACACTGGAAGGAGTGAATTTTTTCGGAGAGATACAGTTGCTGGAAAACAAGGGCTTCAAGATAGTCTCTGAAGGCAATCTCTTGACAGCAGGTGGGAAAATGGCCAGAGATAGTATTCTGAGAAGAAAGCAGGAGCCCTCTGATATGAGAATAGCAAGACATTTATTTCCTAAAACAGTGGACACTAGGAAACCTTTCTCTACCACTCTTTTCTAAATACTGTACATTCATTACCTAAAAGTCATCAGTCCCAATCTTCAAATTAGATAAATTCAACACTGGTTTAAAAAAGTTGATTTTTCCAGTTGAGTGGATTAAAGCTTGTTTCTCCTTGAACATTTCAGTCCAGACTGAGGGCATCTAAGGATAAATCATTGCAGCCTAGAGATCTGGAGACTTGGGTGCTTCTGGGATG
>RJWM01044301.1:0-13279 GCA_004363535.1 Dasyprocta punctata | reverse complement strand
AAAATTATTTTAAAAAGATGAATAAAACATGCTTTATCCCTTAAAAAAATAAGATGTCTCATGGAGTTCAATCCAGTCTTTTACAACAAATAAAGCACCTTTCTGTAGAAAACGTGAACCTAGAACCAGATACCAGTTCAACTCCTTTTTTTTTTTTTTAAACAGAGTCTCACTATGTAATTCAGGCTGGCCTGGAACTCGAAGCAATCCTGCTTCAGTCTTCTAAGTGCTGGGATTACAGACTGCACCACTATGCCAGGCTGGTTCCTCAAATGGGGTGTTTTGAATAATCTTTCGAAGCTTCACTTTCCTGCAAACTGGGAAAATAATTCCTCTCTCTACTAGAGCTGAATGTTAAATAAGATAATGTAAAGAAAACTACTTTATAACAGCCCCACGTCCTGAAGACTAGATCAACAGAGTGAGCCCTGATAGCCTGGGACAGATGGAACGGGTGTTTCTGCCCAATACATGGACCTAGGAGGGGCACAGGAAGGTGCATCAATCAATCTCGCCCAGACATCCCACCCCATAAAAGCAATATTTAAATTCTATTTGTCATTATTGGTGCATCTGCGTGGGGGTCCTAAGCAAAGGGAATGACGAATAAAGGAGCGGATTTAGGGCACCTGTACTGTGTGACCTTGGGCTCACTTTACGTTTCGGTTTTCTCACTTGAGAAGCGATAATCGAACTTCTTAACTATCCACCCAGTTTTTGTGAGCATCCAACTAAGGCAGGTGAAAGTGTCCTTGAAGCGACACACAGCCCGGCAAACACTGTCGGTGTGCTAATTTTTCCTGAAACGACCAGGACGCCTGTCTGTTTGCTTTGTTGTTCCCCTTTCTTCTCCACTTTTATTAGCTATAATTTACAATCACAGAAATAACTTAAATCCTGTAGAGGTTTTTGGCACCAATTCTCAGGCCACACCCAGACACACTACACCACGCCGGCTCTCCACCCTTCGCGGCCCGCGGACGCACCCTCACCTTCCGGCCCCGCCACCCGAGTCCGCGAAGCCAATCCCCACAGCCCTCGTGACTGCCCCGCCCCCTACGCGGAGAAACACTAAGGAGGTAGGAAGAACGACAGGCGCGCGAGCCAATAATTGCAGAGCGCTGCCCTCATCCGGCAAGGACCAGAGGCGGGGTTGTCAGGCAAGATGGGCAGCCAGAGCAGCCAATGGAGTGATCAGAACCCGGGGAGGGGGCGGGCGCCAGGCTCTAACAGCGGTTAAGGTTGCTCTAGCCAAGGGCCTAGGGACCCTGCTCGGGCTTCAGCAGTCCCCTTTACCCACCTCTAAGTTCTCCATCCCACGGTTGCTGGGCGGTCGCCCCACCTGAAGACTGTGGATGGGGGAAAGAAGGAGGCGGCGGCACCGGAACCCGCCTGACAGGCCCAGCCAGTGACAAAGAGTCAGCCGCCCAGGGGAAAACCCGGGAAGCCATCCTTTCTGAAAGGCCAGCACAAGTTCCTTAGAGATAGGAAAGACACAACTCACGTTGTCGATTACAACAGGCTGGTTGGCGATCACATCGTAGGACTCCATGGCTGAGGAATCGCTCCTTCCAAGGAAGGTTCTGCTAGCCCGGTCCTCCGCTAACGCCACTGACACGCATGCGCAGTCCAACAGCTCGCACAGCGCGTCCGGGGAGGGTCCCTATCTCGCCTCGGAGGAACTACCATCCCCAGCATGCTTTGTGCCAGAGCGGGCGCTCCTGCCTACTACTGGGCCCTGCCTTCTACAGGAGACTGGGCGAGGTATTTTGACGCACTGTTCCGTGGGGTTTGTAGTGCCCATAGATTAAACAGCGGAGACCGAAGTTGGTGGTTGTGTTTCATGCCAGAATATGTCGTCCCTTTGAAGGGGTTCGCAGTGCGTGCTGAAGCATGTAGCTTTGAGTGTGTGTAGCTGGGTTTGAATTGGTCAGTAACCGGTGGGTGTTTGGATTTTATAAATCAATTCTGCCACTCCCCCCGCTTCTCTTGGGACAATTTTTATTTGGGTCTATAAGACGTAAGTAAACATCTACCACTTCACTTTTTTTTTTCCTGGTCTTTTTGAGACAGGGTCTCGCTATGCAGTTCAGGCTGGCGTTGAGCTCACTTTGTAGCCCAAACTGGTCTCGAACTTACCACGATCCTCTTGCCTCAGCCTCCCGAGTGCTGGGATTACAGGAGTGCGCCACCACGTCCGGTTTACTACTTCACATTTTAACACAGACACACACACACACAAAGGAAGGACACATTCTTAAAACGAAGAAAAATTATTTGCATAAGTTTAGCTTTAAGGAAAAAACCCTTGTACATTATCATTACTTTTCTCATTTCTTTCTTGGGTAAGTATAAACTTTGTAACAAGTGAACACTGAGGACTGGCATTTGGAACAAAAGCATCAACTAAGTGTTTAAGAACTACTCTAATATCTCTTTACTGTTCATGAAGAGCTAGGATTGATTTTGATGAAAAAATAGAAGTGAAGAAAAGTTACGAGTAAATCTTTCAAAAGACCTCATGTTTTGGAGGGGGGAACTATTAATTATTTCCTCCCCAGCCTCCTTTCAAATTAATTGCAGGGACTGTTTAGTCAACAGCACTAGGAAATCCTGTATTAGATTTATAATCTCTAATGCCAAAAGAAGGAATGATCAATATGTTGTCCGATTTGTGCTTAAATCGTGGTGAGCAGCGTGTCAACAAAACAGTGACAAGCCCTTTGTCGCCGCTCTCTAGCACCTCAGAAGCGTGCCTGATGTCTATTCACACCCGGTTCCTCCTAACACTAGGGGGAGACTAAAAGCCTTGGGCTACTCCCTACGCAAGAGTGGGAGGCGGAGCCTATTGTCGAGTCACGCCTTCCTGCCTATGACTGGCAAACATGTTAGCCAATAGGTGCTGGAACAGGGCGCACCGGTGCCCCGCCCCCTCGCGCTCCCTACTGTCCGGAGGCGCCCTCTGGCAGACTTCGCGGCGGCGACTGCCTGGGCCAACGGCCCGCGTGCGCAAGCGCGGAGCTATTCCTCGCTGCAGCCCCCCCCTCGCCACCCGGAGTCGCACCCGCCGAGTCCACCCGCTGGACTGTCTGGGCGCCTCTTACTCTGCGCCTTAGGCCCCCCCAGCGCCCCTCGCGCCCCCATGGCGGAGCTGCGGCCTAGCGGCGCCCCCGGCCCCACCGCGCCCCCGGCCCCTGGCCCCGCTGCTCCGCCAGCCTTCGCCTCGCTCTTTCCCCCGGGTCTGCACGCCATCTACGGGGAGTGCCGCCGCCTTTACCCCGACCAGCCCAACCCGCTCCAGGTGACCGCTATCGTCAAGTACTGGTGAGCCCGGGCCGCCGGGAGGGTGGGATCTCCGCGGCGGGGCCGGCGCGGGGTGAAAGCCCTTGGAAAGAGGACTGCCTTCTGCTGGAAAGGACTTGGGGCTGAAGTTGGTGATGGGGACAAAGGGGTTAACGGGGCCCGTGGGGAGTGAAGGGTTAACCGGGTTTAGGAGCACAGAGGACTGGGGGTGTGTGTCGGGGCAGAGTGGAGCGGTGTGAGAGGGAACTGTAAACGTGGTGAAAGGAGGGGGCGCCCGTAGGGGGTCATTAGTGGGCGAGGGGAAGCCGAGGGGGGCGGCGAGGCGGGGCATGGGAGGGCTTCGGAGGAGACTGCACAGGCTCGGGCGGGTCGTGGGGCCCTGGGCTCTCCTGTGGGTTCGGAGGGGAGCAGGAGGAGGATGCTGTGCTTGGGATGAGGAGGGCTTCTTCGTTACCTTCCCGGGGAACTCACAAGTGTGTCCCTGTACGGCTTTTGCTTTTGAAGTTTGACGGACCAACTCTCCCTGATAAACTTTTTGCTTACTCTGCACAGTCTCTCTCTCTCTCTCTCTCTCTGCTTCCTTCTGGCTTTGCAGCTGCTTTGCTTTAGGACGTGAGTCAAGAACATGGCAGGGAGAGCCTTGGTTTGGCTCAGGATTAAGCACTATAAGAGTTTCCAACTTTTAATGGGAAGTCAATAATGGAGACCTGGGCCCTGGGCAGGGAGAAAAGAAGTGCAGTGAGACATTAAGAGGAACTTTATGTCCATAGCTTCAGGATTTAGACAGCAGTTTCTTTGGGAAGCACAGGGTAAACCCCAAGATGCTGTTAAAGATTAGTTTACAGATGGCCTGCCCTTGGGGGGAAGGAATGGACTTTTCTAGTTTCCCATTCATATTTGGAACCTGTTTCTAACTTCACCTTTCACCTAAAACAGGTGTTGTAGGGGCCTTGGAAAACAGCTTGTTTATGGTCTTTTCATACCAAAAATTGAATGAAGAGTTGGTCAGATCTGTCCAGGACCACTTTCATGGGGACATTGTTATTAGATGATCCCCTTAGGATCCTGAAAGACTGAGAAGCTGATTGGGGTGTTGGCAAAGTGTAGAATTGAAGGGGGAGGGGGATGACTTTGTTGATTACTGTTCTTTTCAGGACTGAGTCTTCCTTCTCTGTGACAGCCTCTTACTGACTGGAAATGGCAGTCACCAGGTTGTGGTGGCTTGAGGCCAGTTCCTTGTGTCAGTGGGAGGATACAAAGTAGGCTGACAGTGCAAAGGGCCTGGGGACCAGCTACTAGTTCCCCTGGTGAGTCCAGAGGAAGCAGCTTCCTCTGTTTGGGAAGCCAGGAGGAAGTATGACCTGCAGTGCAGTCCTCTCTGGTAGGTAAACTGTTCTTTGGTACAAAGGAATTTTTTATTTTTTTGACACAATGTCTTGCTGTGTAGTCCTGGCTGGCCTTGAACCTACTATATTGCCCAGGCTGGCTTTGTGGTGATCCTCCTCTGTCAGCCTTCTGAGTGGCGCGATGACAGGCGTGCACCACCACTCCCGGCTGGTACAAAGAAGTTTTTGAAAAGCACTTTTGAACGGAAAGCAACTCTTGCTAACTTAATTACCTGTTCTAATGGTACGTGTGGATTCAACCATGTAGCGATGAACTTGACCCTTGTGGAAAGTAGGGCTGTCCCTGCTATGCTGTTTATTCAGGTATCATTTGAGTGTGAAAAGTCCTTGCACAGAAGTGGGCAACTAGCCAGGTGTGGTGGCGCATGCTTTTAATCCCAGCATTTGGGAGGCTGAGGTAGGAGGAGCGTTGTGAGTTCGAGGCCGGCTTGGGCTACAACATGAGCACAAGGCCGGCCTGAACTATATAGTGCAACCCTGTCTCCAAAAACTAGGGCCAGGAGTTTGGCTCAGTGGCTTAAGTGCCTGTCTGACAGGCACGAGGTTGTGAGTTTGATCCTCGGTGCCACAGAAAAAAAAAAAAAAAAAGAAGTGGGCAACCGTTTTTGCGTCACCCAGGATAGGGTTGTAAGAGGTATCCAAGCATTATGCAAAGGACTAAAGATGGTTACTGTAATTATTTTTATTATTCTTACTGCAAGTTTGTTAGCCAGCCAGTTTCTTCCGAGATAGCCAGCATGCAGTGTCAAGGAGAATTATATAGCATTTTGTGAAATTAACAATGCTGCCTAGACATAGAACAATCTGAGGGAACAGCTCAGTGACTGGTTCTTTCTAAGATATGGAGGGTTTGTAAAATTAAAATACTGAAATTCATTCGTATCCCCACATTTGGGATTCCACCAACCTCTAATTTTCTTATCAGGATGAATGGTTCAAGCTTCCTGGGTCGGGCTGTGGCTTGAGGTACCTTGGGATTCTGTTGTGGAGGGCTGGCTTTTTGGCTCATGGTCCCTGGCTAGCAGGGACATTTTGACTGAAAGCTGGAACTTTAATGAGCCAGATCAAATTAGAGAGGCAGAACTTGTACTCTGTGTCTACTCCAGAACCTGTCCTGTGTGGAAAAGTCAGGTATCCAAGAAATTATGGTGAAGTAGTTTCTGGCCCTTGGATAGTATCTTTTTCTAAGTGTAAAATATGATTGTTTGCCATACTCGTCTGGGAGTGAGCAGTAGAACAAAACACTCTTGAGCCTGGGAACATTCCCTGACTCTTGGTAAGCACCTCTCCTCCTGGAAGAGACTTAGTCAGAAGGACTGCAGTGAATATATGGCAGGTGGAACAGGGAATGGTGAACAGCGTTTTGCTGCTTGTTGATTGGACCTGAACTGTAGGATGGGCAGGGTGGGAATTTGCAGCGGGAAACTGGAGCAGATAGGAGGCCTGGAGCCCTATCCGTTCTGCAGTTCTTCAGCTATAGTGGGTTCTCCCAGGGATCTTTCCCCCTTTTCTTTCCTCTTTCCCTTTACAAACTTCTCTATATTCAGCTGGTTGTGGAATTAGTCAAATGATTTGGTGAACCAGAGTGAAGGGCAGACATAGGAATTTGTCCCTTGCCCTAACTCCTTTGAGATCCTAAGCTATTTGTAGCAATTTTCTTACAAATTCTATAAATAACTTAGCATTTCCCAGCAGAGAATAAGGATTTCTACAAAAAAGGCAAATAATATTTTAGCAAAGAAGAAAAAACCAGGCTTATTGATTTGGTGGTGCTTTTGTGTGTGTGTGTGTGTGTGTGTGTTTGTGGTGTTGGGAGTTGAACCCAGGACCTTATACATGCTAGGCAAGTGCTCTAGCACTGAGCTGTATCGCCAGAGAGACCTACTGGTTTTTTTTTACAATTAATTAATTAATTAATTTTGGGTTTTTTGTGACCAGGTCTTTCTAGGTAGCTCAGGCTGTCCTCAAACTTGTGGCAGTTCCCCTGCCTCAGCCTCCTGAGTGCTGGGATTACAGGTGTGTGTGTCACCATGCCCAGTGACCTGCTGGTTTTACATAGTGTTTAAATTGCAGATACTGGCACATTTGCTGCGGTCTCCCTTAGCATGTGTTTTATTTGGTTGTTGGCTTCCCTTTAGTGAACTATCTACCAGCAGAATGCACTGCTTTAGTCTCCGGCAGGGTTGTGTGCCCACCCCCGCATTGAACCCTGGGCTTTGGGCAAAGTGCCCATCACTGAGCTACATTCTAGCCCTCAGGCAAAGTTTTTGCAGTCCTTTGAAAAGCTCAATATCTGAGGTAGTTCACTCAAATGCAGTGTTGGTGGGCTAAATGCAGATTTCTGTTTGCTGATGGTTTCCTTTCAGTCTGTTTTTTAAGTGTACCGGGTTTCCCTGTCCATTTGAAGAACAGCAGAATTTTTTTTTTCTTTTGGAAGCATTAGTTATGGCACTCATGAGTGAACTAATGCCTGAATCTCTTCCACAGCTCCTCTGTTGGACTTGTGGGGAGATTTAATGTGGTCCTCGGCAGCTCCAAGTCATTTAATGTCCCAGCTCTTCCTTTGACGCAGCAGTCTCTGGGGTCATCTTCTGGAGGGACACTCTCACAGGGCCAGCCTGAATTCTACTGCACATATCTGGGCACAGCTGAGCTAGCCTGCATTTGCCTTTGTCACTTGCATTGATGAAAGATCAGCTTTGGTCTGTGGGATGCAGGGAGGGTCTTCGCTGACTGCAGACTTTGGGTTTGCTTAGAACAAATCGTAGTTAACATAGGGACCAATGAAGTCTTTCAGGAATTAGCTATTCAAGAGGCAGGAGGAGCAGAGCCTCTGCTTCCAGGAGCAGTGCCACTGGGGATGCTCTGGATGGTCCAGCACGGGCCAGCTGATGCACTGATGCACATTTACAGGCACCATAGAAGGGTTCATCCTTGCCAGTCCCGCTTGGAAGTGGTGATTTGAAACAGAAGAAAGTACTGTGGACAACCATGAAGTCTACTTTATTTCTAAAAGAGGCCCTGCCAGTGGGAGTTTTCTGTGCATGTGGAATTGGGTGTTCTCTGCATCTTGCTTCCCTGGATCTCATCCTCCCAAAGATATAGCCTCCCTTAGTTATCTTTTGCCTCCAGTTCCTCTAGGGTGAGGGCTAAAAACTCGTAAAGTAGAGCTCCTTAGTATGACAGTGTCTGTTTTCTAGGCTCCTACTGACGCTCCTGGATTTCATCTTTTTCAGGTTGGGCGGCCCAGACCCTTTGGACTATGTTAGCATGTACAGGAACATGGGGAGCCCTTCTGCCAACATCCCCGAGCACTGGCACTACGTCAGCTTTGGCCTGAGCGATCTCTATGGGGACAGCCGAGTCCATGAGTGAGTATGTCTCACCTTTCTGCCCTCTTGGTGCCCATTCTTAGCCTTGAGCCTTATTTCTGAGGTTTTCCTGAGCAGGAGCAATAATGTCAGTTCTGCAAGGTTGATGCTTCTCAGGTGGACCCTTTGAGTTCCTGCCTTCTGTTGGTATCTGCTTGTGCCGAACTGGTCCAGGTGGGTACTTGAGCATTGCTCCTCTCTTACAGGAAAGGGTTGATGATGAGTGAGAGTTCCAAAACCATCAGTTATTCCTAAGCTTGCTCTGGAGTTTGGACTAGAGGACAGATAGCATGACTATGACACAGAACTTGGGCTAATGCATCCATTTTCTTCTACCTTATATTTTATTTTTATTATTTTTTCAAAGAAAATCATTTTTAATTATGAAATATTTTAAACAAAGCAAAATTGAACACATTTACAGCTGAGTGTGGTGGCACACGCCTATAATCCCAGCACTTAGGCTGAGGCAGCAGGATTGCCACAAGTTTGAGGTCATCCTAGGCTATGTAATTAAGTTCAGGGCCAATCTGAACTACACAGCAAGACCCCATCTCAAAAAAAGAAAACCTTTTTTTATTTTTTTATTTTTTGGTACCAGGGATCGAACTCATGACTTCACACTTGCCAGGCAGGCGCTTGTGCCACTGAGCTAAACCCCTGGCCCCCCAAAAAGAAAACATTTACAACATTCATTCCCATGGCCTATATTCTGTCATTCACTTCTTACTGTACTTGCTTTTTCTTTTCTTTTCTTTTCTTTTTTTTTTTTTTCTTTTCTCTCTGTACTAGGAATTAAACTCAATGCCTTTGTCTTGTGCTGTATCCCCAGCCCCATTTTTATTTTTTGTTTTGAGACAGGGACTTGCTGTATCGCTAAGTTGCCAGGCTGAGCTTACATTTGTGATCTTCCTGTCTCAGACTCCTAGAGTGCTGGAATTATAGGTATACACCCCCACACCTGACCAAGAAGATGTTTTTGTTTTTCTAGAGCTGTCCATGCTACCATACTGGCCAAATTTAATTTCCACAACATTGTAAAACTGGTAAGTACAAATATGTGGTCTACTATGTACCTGAGGAAATTGAGACACAAAGAGGTCTTAATGCCTGCTTAATGTAACTGTTTAGAAGTGGTAGAGCCAGAATTTTAGTGTAGGCAGTCTGGCTTCAGAGTCCATACTACTTTAAGGACTGTCCTGTTCCTTTTTTTTTTTGGTACTGGAAATCGGTGCCGTTCAAGCACTGTGTCCTAGTCCTCACACACAGTTGTATCATGTATTCTAATGAACTATTATCTACTGTTTTAAAAACTATTTTTTTTTTCTTTTGGTTCCAGGAATTGAATTTAGGACCTCACGCCTGCCAAGCAGGTGCTGTGCTGCTGAGCTATATCCCTGGCCCTAAAAACCCATTTTTTCAAATTTACTTTTTTTTTTCATTATTCATAACTGAACCTAGAGCCTCGCACATTCCAGCCCTGTTTATTTTTTAGAAATAGGATCTCACTGAGTTGCCCAGGCTGGCTTAGGATATGCAATCCTCCTGCCTTAGCTTCCTGAGTAGTTGTAATTACAGATGTATGCCATCACCCAGTTTGCATTTATACAGTACTCTTGAGGGAGGAGTTTGTTTCTTTGATGTAAATGTAGTATTCTTTTTTCTTCATTAGCATAGTTAAGAACTGATTTTCTTTCTTTCTTCTTTTTTTTTTTTTTTTTTTTTTGCGGCACCGGGGCTTGAACTCACAACCTCACGCCTGCCAGGGCAGGCGCTTAAGGCACTGAGCCAAACTCCCGGCCCTGGTTTTTTGAGGCAGGGTCGCACTGTGTAGCTCAGGCCAGCCTTGCACTTGCCTTGTAGCCCAAGCCAGCCTCGAACTCACAACGCTCCGCCTACCTCAGCCTCCCGAGTGCTGGGATTAAAGGCGTGCACCACTACGCCTTGCTTCTTTCTTCTTTTTTAACACCAAGTACATTTATTAGAAAAGAAGAAAGTTATGAAATACCCTCGTATGTTTCCTTAAGAAATTAGAAATAAAAGACAGAATAAAACCAAGAACAAATAGAAGAAAATAATAAAGAGCAGAAAACACAATCCTTTAGCAAAATACCAACATCATTTTTCATAAAAATTAACATTTTGATTCTTACATTTTTGTAGAAATGCAAAATAGTCTAAATAGAATAGTCTAAATAACTTTGATAAAGGAACAAAATTAGAGCTCCAACCCTCCCTAATTCCACGACTTATCACAAAGTTACACCAATCTTGACAAAACAGTGTTGATATCAAGATAAACAAACCACCAGCTTACCAATATGAAGTCCCAAAATAGATACCCACACAACAGACAATTGATTTTTGGCAAACATGCAAAAGCAATTAAGTGGAGAAAGAATTGTACCTTCAATAAATATATGAGAACAACTGGATATCCACATGCAAAAAAATCCCAAACCTTGTAGCACATCAAAAATTTCTTAAGACATCCAAAAGTCCGCTCAAAATGGCTCACAGTGGGTTAGTTAGAGTAAAGGCAGGGGTGACCTGAGTCTTTGCTTTGGCTGAGGTCATTCTTTCTGGGACAAAAAGACGAACAAGGTGTAGAAAGGAAGGCAGAACCTAAGAGGTGTTCAGTGAAGGGAGGCATTGAATTTACTTCTGGACAGGCCATGTGGATGACAGAGGAGGCCATTGTGCTTCTTTTTTTTTTTTTTAAACTGTCTTAACTTTTTTTATATATATACATAAACATATACATAATTTTTCTTTCAGCTTGTTACACTAATGAAACAATATGCTGTTTCCACATGTGTGACTTATTTATTTCACTAATAAGTATGTTCTCAAGGCACATCCATTTGCCTGTAAAAGTGTCCAGTTTATTGTTCTTTGTAGCTGAGTAGTACTCCATTATATAGAAATACCACATCGTTTTTATCCATTCCTCAGTCAATGGGCATTTAGGTTGTTTCCAAGATCTGGCTATTATAAACTATGCTGTCATAAACGTGGGTGCACATATATTGCTGTGTTATGATGATTTTAATTCTTTTGGGAAGATACCCAGAAGGGGAATAGCTGGGTCAAATGGGACTGCCAATCCTAGCTTTTTGAGGAATCTCCAAACTGACTTCCACAGTCGGTGATTTTATTTCTAATGGTAAAGGAATAAAATTCTATTTATTTTCTATTTCTATTCTTCTGTTTTTGACTTCCTGCCTCTTATACCATTTTGTTTTGTTTTGTTTTGTTTTGTTTTGTTTTGAGACAGAGTCTCACTATGTAGTTCAAACTGCCTTGAACTCACTGTAGCCAGGAACGGTGGCGCACACCTTTAATCCCAGCACTTGGGAGGCTGAGGCAGGAAGATCGTTGTGAGTTCGAGACCAGCCTGGGCTACAAAGTGAGTTCAAGGCCAGCCTGAACTGCATAGTGAGACCCTGTCTCAAAAAAATAGGGCCAGAGATTTAGCCCAGTGGCGTAAGTGCCTACCAGGAGGTTGTGAGTTGGATCCCCGGTACCAGAAAAAATGAACAACAAAAAACCATAAACTCACTGTGTAGCTCAGGCTGGCCTTGAGCTCGCAGCAGTCCACCTGCCTCAGTGTCCTAATGCTGGGTTATACCGTGTTTTTTGTATTTTGGTGGTGGCTACTTGGTTAGGTTGAAACAGTAGCAGGGTTCTTCCTTTTCTGCCTCAGCAGGCAGATTCTGGAGATGATGAAATGAAGACAAAGATGGTAATAGCCTTTTCCCTTATTTTAGTCCTATCTTCCATGTTGCTGTGTTCAATGCATTGCAGTATTATCAGGTTCTCTTGTTATCACCGTCTTAATGATGGTGGGACAGTCTCCTGAGGAGTTAAATCTAGGCTGCGAAAGAGCTGGAACTGAATTGGGCTGTCTGAGCTCTTAACTATTGGATGGTACCAGCCCCCGAGACGGGCCTGACACAACTTTCTTTTCTCTCCTGTAACGCTTGGAGGCTGAGGCCTCTTCTCCTCACTGTCGTATTTTTGAGAGCAGTGTCTGGATCTGCCCTTACAGCTTTGAAAATAGATTGGTGCAGTGTCAGCAGAAGGCTTTGGGAATAGGGACTTAATCTCGCCTGAATGGGGAGCCTGCATTGTAGTATTAATAAGAGAGGTAGCATAGCAAACAGATGTGGGAGTAAGGGACCATGCTGGAATTTAATGTATATTTTTAATAGGAACCTGCAGAGGATATTTAGAGCAGCTACCTTGTACCTTTTTGTTGGCAGATTTATTCTAGGTAAAATAATACTATTCCCTGTGTGACTTAAAGCTTCCTCCTGGCTACCTGCTTGTCAGGCTTGGGCCTAAGGCCCCAAGTAGCATGATGAGTGTAATAGAGAGAGCTCTATTTTAGTGGGAGCAACCTTTGAATTTCAAATAGGGCCTTTCTTACTGTTTTTCCTAACACTGCCCCTTCCATGGGTGCCATTTTTTTCATGTGACGAAGCACTTTGATATTGATTTGTCTTTTATGACAAGACTGAGACCTCATTTAGTGAGATCGCTCCTCATCTTTTGAGCCTAAGATTTTCTGGCAGTATTTCATCCTACCACTAGAAGGATAGGGAAGGCATGTTCTCAGGTATTTACCTAGTTCTGCTGTATATAGCAGAAGTCAAAAGTGCCTTTATAATTGGCTTTATACCAGGGCAACCGACTTCTTGATTTTGGTAAATTTCTTGAATAAAGGTTGGCTTTTTTCTTTTTTTTTTTTTTTTTCTTTTGGTACTGGGGACTGAACTCACAACTTTGCACCTGCTAGGCAGACGCTTACACCACTGAGCTAAATCCCCGGCCCTATTTTTTGAGATAGGTTCTCACTATGCAGTTCAGGCTGGCCTTGAACTTACTTTGTAGTCCAGGACAGTCTTGAACTCATAATGATCCTCCTGCCTCAGCCTCCTGAGTGCTGGGGTTACAGATGTGCACCACCATGTCCGGCTAAGGTCTCCTTTTCCAAACATTTCATGTGGTGAAATTTCTTCAGATGAGTTAAGCAATTCTCATTTAACTTAGTACTCAAAGCCAAGGTCAGAAAGGTGAGTGTTCTGCCATCCAGTACAAGTGCTGAAAGGCACAGGGTTGTAATTTCAGCAGATGAATCTCTGGCAACATTTGTCTTCACTGTCTCATTTTCTCATTCAATAAGAGTAGAAACCT
>RJWM01044299.1:0-13339 GCA_004363535.1 Dasyprocta punctata | reverse complement strand
TGCCCGCACACGTGCCCTCTGTGCACGTGCCCTTTGCACACACAGCCTCTGTGCACATGCCCTCTGCACACGCACACCCTCGGCACCCTTGACCAGGATGCTGCAGCACCAGCAACAGCAGCCTGCCAGCCACAAAAAGGTCCCTGGACTTGTGTTTGCCTGATATTTGGTGGCACCTCCTTCCTTCTCCCAATCCACAGGTGACTCCCAGTGACCTTCCACACCCTGTACTCCCCTGGATTTCCAGCAGCACTTGGAGGCCAACTCAGCCCCGAACCCCACCTCCCCCAGACTGCAGACAGGTGGTGCAGGCGCTCCTGTCCCTTCCTTAACAGGGCTGGCGACCCTCCTCCCTCACCTCTCACACTGGCCCGAAGCCCAGGCTCCCCTACTGGCTGCGCAGCACTCACAGGGCACATCCTCACAGCCAGGCACTGTGACCCATGACAATGTGCAGCCCCCACAATGGCCAGGGACATGGGAAGTGAGCGACTTACAAAACAAGGGTCCAGCGCCACACAACAGGTAAAAAGAATCCAGGACCATGTGCCTGGAAATGTGGTGGGGGAGAAGCACTTGGAAAAGAAAAGTCAGGGATGGGGGTGCAGCTGGTTGCACACCTTTCCAGAACCCTAACTCCAAGTCCTTTTGCTTCCTTTTCCGTTTCCTAGAGCCTCACACCTGCTAGGCAAATGCTCCGCCACTGTGTTATATCCCCCGCCCTTTTTATTTTTGAGACAGCATTTTTGCCAAAATGCCCAGGCTGACCTCAAACTTGTGATTCTCCTGCCTCAGTCTCCCAAACAGCTGGGATTTCAGGAATGTGCCATCACGTCTGGCTCCTGCTTGCCCTTTTGTCTCTTCATCCAACCTGGCTTTCTGGAGTCTCCTTGCACCATAGCAATGCATGTTCCTGCTGCCAGGTGGATCTTCCTCAAGTGCAACTTGGATTCTATAGCTCCTCTGGTCCTAGCCATCAAAGTAACTGCCATGGAGCTCACAGCTGGCGCTCTACCCTGCCACCTCTTGACAGACGTATCAGCAAACCCCAGCTGTTCAGGCCAGACAAGGACTCAGATCATGCCACCTGTCCCTAGCTCCTCTGCCCATCCCTCTGGCTCCTGCTCTCACTTCTTCCTGATCCCCCACTTTGTCCATCAAAAAGCCATTTAGAGAAATGAATACCAAATGCAAGATGGCAGCCAGGGCCAAAGGGGAGCAGGCGCAGCGCTCACTCCCAGGCTAGAGGCAGGCACACCTGTGCCGGTCTCCATGCCCTCTGTAGGTGGAACTGCACGCAGTCATCCGACTTCTCAACACACGTCCACCAAAGCCCATTTTCTTACATTAAATCTAGCCAGAAAGCATCTTTGGAGCTGATTCTCAACATCGATTATTCACAACCAACTTTTCTCATTCTCTTTTTAAAAAAACTGTAGCACATGCACACATTTACCATTTCAAGGATGTAGCTCCTTGGCATTAAGTTTACTCGCACTGTTTTGCCCCCATCCCACCAACCCTACAGATCCCCTCCATCTTTCCAAGCCGAAACTGCCAAACTGTACCAGTGGTTATATCCTATTTGTTTCCTGAACAACGTGTTACTCCCAGCAACTGCTCAAGAGTTGGAGAACTGAAATGGAATCTTCTATGTGGTCAGCAAGAACATGATGCCTTCTCACTTGAGCAGTAACAGTCAATAATAACTACTAGTGAAGTGTTGGTTCTGTGCTAGGTGCCACGCTAAGCATACTACATCCTTATTTAATCTACCAACAACCTAGGAGGTAGGTTATCCTCATCCCCTTTACTTCCAACAAGGAAACCACAATTGGAAAGACTAATACTTGGCAAAGGTCACATGGCTGCGAGCAAAAGCCAGATATGGTGGCACACAACTGTAATCCCAGTGCTCGGGAGGCTGAGGCAGAAGACTGCTATGTGGACATCAGCCCAGGTTACACAGTGACTTCAAGGCCAGCCGGCACCGCACAGGGGACCGTCTCAAAAACAAAACAAAACAAAACAAAACAAGCCAGTTCTGGCAGTAACACCTGGGCTACACTACTCATACTACACTTCCAGTAAAGGCAGAAGTAGAGAGCCTGTAACCCCTCAGAGACCAAGGCAGGGGGTGGACACGAGTTAGAGGCCAGCCTGGGCTACATACTGAGTTCAAGGCCAGCCTGAATTACAGAGCAAGGCCATGTTCTCGAAAGACAAAAAAAACAAAACAAAACAAAACAAAAAAAGCCGCAATTGAATAACATTAAGTGGCTCAGTGTCCTCCGAAGCGCTCCACAGTCCTGCAAATTCCTGATTAAGGCAGCTAGCTAGCCTCTGCCAAACACCTCCTGTGCACTGAGCCTCCCGGGCGTCACTTCCGCCCTCACTTCACAGCTGATGAAGCCAAAGCACAGAGGTGAAGCAACTTAAATGAGGCCACGTGACTCTTATCCACATCCTTCCCACAAAACCAGGATGCAGCTTTAAAATAAAATGAGATATGGGGCTGGGGACAGAGCTCAGTGGCACAGAGTACCTGCCTGGCAAGCACAAGGTTGAGTTAGATTCCCTGTACCCACCGCCCCCAAAGAACACATTAAAATGAGTTAAAGTGAAATTCAGAAAACATTCCTGGACACAGTAATTTTTTCCTCAATCAAAATTATCCATAAGTGAAAAATCAACCACACCAGTGGAAGCCTTTACATGTACAATAATGATTATACAGCAGAGAGAGAAACAGACTCCAGTAATACACACTTAGAGGCTTCAAATCCCCGCTGCGCAGCAAGTCCCACCAGGGTCCCTTCATTCTGTGGGTTCCGCAGGAGTCCCCGGATGTGAGGCCGGGTTGCAGCATCTCAATGAGCCATTGTGCCTGGTGTGGTAGCTCTGGGCCTCACACACGAATCAGAGCCAACAACTTTAAGGGAGTGGCTTCTCCCAGGCCAAAGCTTTTCACTCTCCACAGAACGTCTGCCTTTCGCACCCTCAGCGTCGCTGCGTGAGGGCATTTTCATTGGCCATACACACAGAAACCCAGAACTGGAATCCTCAGCAAAGCCGCTAGCAGGAGCCAAGCCGCTTGCCCTGCAAGCACGCGGAGAGAAGTGGCCCAGAGGCCTGCTTCAGCTGCCTAATCTCCAGCCACAGCTCCTTTTAAGCGAGTGCTCCACCACAGGTTCATGTGGACGGGTAAAGGTGCACGCCGCCAGCACATGAAAATAACTGCGAATAAAAAGTTAAAAATGAGCCCGATGCAGGGGTGTGTGCCTGTAATCCCAACTCCTTGGGAGGCTGAGGCAGGAGGATTGAAAGGTCAAGGCCAGCTTGGGCACCAGTGGGAGACCCAGTCTCAAAACAAAACAAAACTAAACTAAACTAAAAATTTAAACATGTGCATAAGAAATTTCAGTCCAGTGCAAAAGCACACAGAGCATAAAGACCATAAAAGATGGACTGTGACACTTAGGGAACCGTGCAGCCAACGAGAGATCACTCTGGCCCGAGAAATGTCAGTGCCCTGGCTCCAGCAGCCCGCGTCCTGAGCTTCACCGGGACTCGCACACTGCAGTCACGGCAACAGGAGTGAGGCCCGATGCATAGTTCAACAGTGAGCGGTTTCAAAGCCCAGTCACACTTTCCAGCTACCACAAAACACCCCCTCGGGCTGGAAGAAGCCTTACTATACAATTTAGAACGCTTCCTTCTGCCAACTACAAAAAAGCCTTCAGTTAAGCTCACGCTTCTACTCTGCAGAAGCCTCTCAAGCTGACCGCCGCCTACCAGACTGACGGAGACACACAGCCAGTGTCACCACAGAACAACACAAGGTTTCCCAGGCTAAACAGCAAATCAAGATTCACCGCAAATTTGCGAGATGAGACCTTATTAATTTTTCAGGATGTGGTATTAGTGATTGTCAGTAATCTTTCAAAGACAAAACTTCAAGTGATTATTATTAGCCACTTTCTTTGTGGTACTGCGGATTGAACCCAGGCCCTTCACATTTCACTACATCCCCAACCCATTTTTATTTTTTATTGAGACAGGGTCTCTCAAATTCATTCAACTGCCCAGGAGAGGCTATAACTTGTAATACTCCTGCCCCAGCCTCCCAGAATGCCAGAGGGATTACAGTCATGCACCACCACGCCCAGCTGTGATTACTCTTTATCTAGCGCTAACTGCAGCTGTGTCAAGTGTTTTAACAGCCTGCCTCTCACCTGATCCTTCCCTCAACTGTAAGAAACGGATGTCACTGTCTGGTGCTTGGAAAGCAAAGTGACCACCCAGGTCAGGTGCTGTCCACGGCGTACAGGTCCAGAGCCTGAATGCCCTCCAGCACCCTATCATAATGTCCACTGGGTCAAGAGTCAACAGTTCACACAATACTTTCTTTTCTATCTCAAAATCTTCGCGCCTCCAAACCAAACCGACACAAGCCATCCCCTAGTGAGTGAAACCGCGATGGCCAAAACTTCGGGTTTTTTCCTTTTACCATCCCTTTCCTTCTACCCACAACCAGGGTAACAGGATTTCCCGAGTGTGACCCTGCCCAGGTGAGCCGCCTTAGGTATTTTGGCAAGTTATGTTTCCTGGTTTTATTTCATTTTCAGTTTCCTGGTTTTAAAAGCACTGCAGCCAAAAGAACAAACTACTGTTCAGTAATTAAAATACAGGGTCTAATCAAGTGGAGTCCTAAATACTTCTGTAAGGTACTTGGTACTTTTTACTTAGAAAAGCCCTGCTAGATTAATTCACCCTTCTCTATAATCTCCAGGTCCATACACAGAGGAAACAAATGAGGCTGTTCCTAACATCTGGGTAGTCACCAGAGTCAAACACACCAATTCCCCACTCTTTCCTCCACTACAGGAGTTTATTTTTATTAATATGCCACCAGTAAAGCTATCACACTCTGTTCTTACTAGAACACAATAGTCACCTATAACAGAGTAACTTGAAGGTGGTTACACATGAGAAAAACACACCTATCATTTTATTATTAAGCCAGAAAGATGCCCTGCTGACAACCAACAAAAGGTCTCCCAGCAACGGAAAAGCAGAGAAACTAAGCAAAGATTTCCTTTCTTTGGAGACATGAAACTCATTCAGTCAAGAAAGATGGATTTTGTCACCTATTATTCTGTAAAATACAAAGTGCCACATGGAGACCATAAATAGGCTAAACCGCATCTAGGAGCAACGTGCTATGTGCCAAGTTACCAAGCCTGTGAATACAAGGGGTGTATTAATGGAAAGACTGATACCATCTTACTACAGTGGCCTCTCTGTAGCACCAGACAATGATCTGTTGAGGGTTTTCCAGGGATTTTGAATGTGCAACCTCCATACTAGCTCCCTGTTAAGGGGGCTGGCTCAGGGCTGAACAATTCCTCCTGGGAAAGAAAGCCAAAAGCCCCCGCTTGGGCTTAGTGGTGAGCAGCTTGAGCTGTAGGCGTGGGAAGGCTCAGACTAGAGACAAAAGCGTGGTAGGTGGGCTCGATCAGCCCGGGTCCACCTGTTTGCTGAGACCCAGAGGATCGGACTTTCACAGAAACCCAAGGGTAGGGAGAAAGGAAAAGAAGGAAGTCTGCACTGCTAATCTGCAAGGGAGAAGTCAGTCACCCCGAGAACAAACCACAAGCGAGGATACGGGGAAGAAAACCAGAAAGGCCAGACACAAGTCTTCCCAGGCCTGGGCGTACCATCTGCTAAGAGGTAGGCTTAGCAGGGGGCGCCAAACTCCATTTTACACCGCCCCCCCCCCAAAAAAAACAACTTCAGAAGTGCAGAGAGCTAGGACACTGTGGGGCAAAGCCAGCCACAGGGGAATTCGCTTATTCCCTTCCTCCTTGAGGAGGAGGGACAAACCTCGTGGGGAAAAGGGCCCCGCTGCCACCCATGGGACCACTTCAAAGAAGCCCCGGGGGAACTGTGCTGTGGTCACTTCCCAGGGAAGACCCGCTCCAGGGGCGCTCTTGGGACCCCCAGACACACAGACCTTTTCCCACCTTCTCCCGGTCCGGCCCCCTACAGCCCCTTGTGGACTCGGCGACAGCCCCGGGGCCTCACGAGCCCACCGTTAACTCACCCTCCCTGGACTCGCACTCCGCTAGTCCACTTAGCCCCGCAAAACCTACTTTCGAACTGCCCAAGACTCAGCGCCCCCTCCCTTCGGGCCTCCCGAGTCGCTGCCCAGACCTGGCCCCCTCAGCCACCCCGAGTCCTCCCCTCTACTCGGGCCAGCCAGTCCCGCCGCCTCCCGATCCAATCTCAGGTCCCCCTGTTCCCTCCGCGTGTCGCCGCCTCAGCCACAGCCCCCGAGCTCCCGAGCCCCCACTTCAGGCTCCAGACTCCCCGCTTTACACCCGCCTTGGGTCCTCAGTCTCCCCAGCCTCGCCTGAGGGGCCCCCACCGCTCTCAGGACCCCTTCTCCCACCTGAGCCCCAGCACCCCGACTCAACTCCCCCCTGTCGCCTGAGTCCCCGCCCCGAGCGCCCCCGCTGCCCGCCGGGCCCCCTCGACACAACTCGAGCAACGCGGTCGCCTCCGCGCCGGGCCACCGCTCGACGCGCGCGCCCCGCTGGGCCCCACAGGCACCGCCCCGCGGCCCGCGCTCACCTCCTCCATCTTCTGCACCATCTCCGTCAGCTGGCCCTCGTCCTCCAGCAGCTCGTTCAGCTGCACCAGCGACAGCCCGGCGAACCGGGCTTCGCCCGCGGCGCCCGCCATCCCCGCGTCTGGGCCGCCGCCACCGCTCCGGCCGCCAGCCTTCGCCGACCGGAAGCGCCGCCCTCGAGCCCGCCCCCCGCGGGGGGGCACGTGACGCCAGCCGCTGTGCGTGACGTCATCCTCTCGCGGCGGGGCCGACGGACGTGACGTAGCGCGCGGCGGGGGGCTGGGGGAACCTGTGCGCGGCGGCGCTGCGTCTGGGTGGGGGCGTCAGAGGGCTGGAGAGGCGTGGGTGGTCTGCGGTCGCGCCCAGGACGCGTAACGCGGCTGTGACGTCATGGCGGCGCGGGGGTGTCCGCCGTGATGTCATAAGGGCCTTTTGCTGCAAGAAGAATCGTTAAGCTATAAAGAACGCTGGCAACGCGCAGAAGTCACCGCAGCCTGTGTCAGGCCCCGCCCAGGGAACCGGAAAGAAGGGGACTTAATAGGGAAAGAATCCTAAGCAGCGTTTGGTCCAGCCGGGTCATTCATTTCACAAATACTTAAAAGCGATGTGGCCTAGGCATTGGGTTAGCGGTTCTGTACAAAACAAAAAGGACCCCAGCCTGTGTGCGGCTAGCAGACAGGTGGGGGACCTGAACAAACAAATACAAGAACCTGGGAAAATCGGTTATACATCGGGGAACTCAGAAGGAAATGGATGCTGAACTAGGAAGAGGAAGTCCTTGTTTAGAGGGAGCACAGTGAGAGAGGACCTCTCAGAGAAGGCATCTAAGGCGAGTTGAAGAATGAAAAGGAAGGAACCAGCCACCGTTCTTGGAGGAAGCTCAAGGCAGCAAGTCCAGCATGTGCAAAGGCCCCGAGACAGGACTACTTTGGTGCAACTGAGGAAGAGTAGAAAGCCAGTGAAGCTGGAGCGCCATAATTCAGGACTCAGGTGAGCGGCAACCATGCACCACCCAGTCAGCTGGCGAGCTCTGCTGTGTTGGAGGGCAGGCTGCTCCGTCTGGCTGGCTATCTAGAAGCCTCTAGAGAGCCAGGAGGCTGGGAACTCGTTATCCTGCTTTGGATCCACTGCGGTCGTGGTTGGAAGAAAACAAAGCCCGAGGATCATCGCTGCAACCCTCTCATTTTACACACAGGGAAACTGAGGCCCTGGGAGGAGAAAATATCTTTTCCCCCAGATCAAGCCATTGGCAGGTCTTCCGGTTCCTGGCCTGGGATCCGCCGCGCTGGCATCGCCGCACTGATATCATCTGAACACAGTCGAGGCATTCACTGGACACTTACTGACAGACTGATGGGCTTTGTGTGTCCAGATGATGCGTCCCGACTCCATCCGCAGGACATAAGGCCTGTGATGTGCCTGTCCGTATGTCTGCTGAACCTCCATCATCCATCCAGCTCCTTGGACTGAGGACATGCGATTGTAGAAAAAGGAAAGTTAGAGGAAGTGTTTCATAGTATCTGTAAGCAAAAGTTTCCTTTAGTTCCAAAAGGGCACTCATAGTTTTCTTCCTTTTGTTTTTTTAACCCTTCCTTGGAGGCAAGGTCTCACTATGTATGTAGGCCAGGCTGGCCTCAGACTTGCAGCGATCCTCTTGCCTCAGCCTTCTGAGTGCTGAGATTACAAGCATGCGCTACTATGTCCAGCTCTTCTTCCTTTTAATGTATCCTATTGGTCCAGAAAGATGACCCCGAGGAGAAAAGGTCATGATACATAGGGAAGGGGATGGAGAAAGTTGTGTTTATTACAGCCGGGGTAGTGGTGGTTTTTGACCTTCTCTTCAGGAAAAGCATACACTGCCAGATTGAGAATCGTAGCTGTGTTTCCAGGAAATCCTAACCTCCATGGTGTGAGATGTCCAGAAACTGTTCACAGTCCTCCAGGAGACAGGAAAAGGTCTGGGCTCAGAGGGTTCAGAGGAAGGCAGTGATCTGCCCAAGGACAGATACCAAGAAGCGCCTGCTTTCTGAGGGCCATGCCTGTCGCCAGTTACCTGTCCCGTGGAGTTTACGCAAGTTCAAATCCCAGCCTCGCCTCATCCTTTTGCGTCTTTTCCAACCTGTTTTATGCTTCTGCCTTATTCAAGTCACACACCTCTTCCTTTGTCAAACAGCAGAACATAGAATACCTTGTTTTCTGCTGCTCGGAAAACTCTTCACCCTTGAAAGTTGCTGAGAGAAGAAAAGAAAATCAGTGCCAAGCTCCCTCACACCGCCGTCAGACTTGTCAAAGAAATGCCTGGCTGGGGCGGTCACTGCTTCTTCCAGGGACACATCGGGTTTCTCGCTGAACCTACGTTCCCTGTAATATTTGTGGGTTCACGAGGATATTCACTGATGGATCAAGGCCTGTATGCGCCAAGCGGGACTTTGCTCTCAATGGGGACACTGTTTGCTCCCTGAGCAGGGACTCCTGTTACACAATATCAGGAACTGCTTGGAAAGAACACTTGGAAAAAAGTAATAACCTTCACACAGCTGAACCTTCAGATCCTCCAGCCTGGGGACTGGAATTCTTCCTCGCCTGTGCACGTGGGTAGAGTCATTCGTCCACGTTTCCCAGGGTGAGGGACAGGGAGGGCACGCGTGGACGGGGTGGGAAGCTATCCACAGGGGGCCCCGATCCTGGGCGGGGTCGTGTCAGGTGGGCAGCCGCACCCTGCCTGACGTCACCACCATGGTCACATCTTGAACCGTCGCCTACATGCCTGAGATGACCTGCACACTACTCACCCAGAGGAAAAAAACTTGGGACGAGGCTGTACAGAGGTGAGTTATTTAGTTTAGGGATTTCTTTTTCCTTTCCGGGTTGATTTTTGCAAGTTTGGTGGAATGAACTATTTCAGGCATACAAAAGAGAGACTGTAATACTCAAGTACCCGACAGGTTAAGGAATAAACATCATGGCAGGAGACGAAACTTATACCCCTCCACCCCATTTCCTTTCTCCTTCCCCCAGGGTAGCTACTGTCCTGTTTCATTAGTTTACCTTGTATGAATATATCCATCAGGTTTATAAGAAGAACAAGAATACAAATATATTCTGCCATTTGCTTTTTTCATCAGTGTTGGTTTTTGTTTTGTTTCGTTTTGTTTGAGACAGGGTCTCACTATGTAGTCCAGGTTGAACTTGAACTCACTGTGTAGCCCAGGCTAGCTTCAAACTTGCAGCAATCCTCCTTCCTCAGCCTCCTGAGTGCTGAGATAACAGGCGTGCACCACCATGCCCGGCATCAGTGTTGTTTCTGAGATAGCAGGCTTGCTGATTTACATGGTTTAACACATTTTTTTATACCCATGTGGTTGTACATTTATGTTTATTTACTTCTTTGTTTTGCAGTACTAGGGATTGAACCCAAGACCTTCACATTGAGCTACATCCCCTGCTCTCTTTTATTTTTTATTTTGAGACAGTTTCTTGCTAAGACACTTAAGTTGTCTATGTTGGGGCTCACACTTGTGATCTTCCTGCCTCAGCCTCCCAGACTCCTTGTACTACAGGCTCACAGCACCATGCCTGACTGCATTTTTACACCTGTATGTGTACAGATACATGTAGCCATGTGAGAACACACAGGCATCAGGTTGGTTCCATTGAGTATGTATGCTAATTATTAGTTCATTTTCCTGGTGATGGAACCATAAGGAAGATTTACGTTTCCAGCTTTACTTTACATTGCCAAATTGCTTTCCAAAACAGTTGTACTAATTATCATTGTTGTGATAAAGTATACTTAAAACTTACTCACCATTATTTTAATCATTGTTAAGTGTACAGTTTAGTGGCACTCATGACATTGGCATGGTTGTACAACTATCACCACCGTCCCCCAGATATGGTGACACACATCTGTAATCCCAGCTCTCAGGAGGCTGAGGCAAGAGGGGCACTGTGAGTTCAAGGCCAGCCTGGGCTACATGGTGAGTTCAAGGCCAGCCCAAACTACATAGTGAGACCCTGTCTCAAAAAACAAACAAACAAAAAGCAAAAATAAACTCCCCCAAAACTAAGTATATACGCTAAGCAAACCCATAAGAAATAAAAGGCTTTTTGATACTATGCCATGAAACAGAGTTGTTCAGCTTTTTCACGACCTGATTTTTTTTTTTTGCTTTTCACTTTTTGGTGGGAGGCCTGCGCTAGGTACCCCCTCCACCATGTCACTGAATGTTTACTTTTCTCACTAATGACTAAGAAAGAAAGGGGCCTGGTTCTTATTTTCTGTGGCTCTCACATCCATTTCATACCAGTATTTCAAATAAAAAAGAAAAAGATATTTTTATTCTTGGTGATATCTTATTCCACAGGGGGACAGCTTCAAGATTAATTAATTTTTGCTTCCCTTCAGAGCAGTTTCTCCTGTAATCCCAACACTCAGGAGGCTGAAGCAGAAAGATCACCAAGAGTTCAAGGCTAGCCTGGGCTACATAGTGAATTCAAGGCCAGCCTGAACTGCATAGTGAGACCCCGTCCCCAAAAACAAATGAATAAACAAAGAAGAGTGTTGAGTTCATGCACCAAGGAATCAGCTCTAAAAGTCACTTCCAACTCTCACAACATTGAAAAACTCTCCTGTGCGGGCAGTGGTTATAACACTTGAAATGGTTTCTAGAGACACAGTTTCCAGGTGCCGGGGGTGGGGGGGCGGCTGCAGACTCTCTAGGGAGAAACCAGAAACTGAAACTCTCTCAAGGTGATATTTTTTAAAAAGTTCATAGATTTTTTTTTTAGTTGTGAAAGTAATTTGCATCTTTCATTTCTTAACCGGGTGATGGGTTATTCTCGATTGCTTTTCTCAAATCTAAAATACTTCATGATAAAATACGCATGTTAGTGTGCGAGGACGTGGTCAGCTTTACCTGCTCTGACCGCCGTGCTGGGGAGTAGCTCGGTGGCGGGGTGCTGGCCTCGCGTGGACGGGGCCATGGATCGGGTCCCTAGTGCTGCAGAAAAACCCTGTCTGAACAGTAGAGGTGACAACTAAAAAATTAACAAATTCTACAGATCCCGGATCCCAAAGTTAGCCATAGTGAGGAGCTTTTGTGCTACTTATTCTAGAATTTCCCTTCCTTCAGTTTTTCGAGACAGGGTGGTGCTGTGTGGCTCAGGCTGACCTCAAATTCATAGCAACCCTCCTGCCTCAGCCTCCCGAGTGCTGGGATTACAGGCTAGTGGCACCGTGCCCAACTAGAAGTGGGATCTTAGCTACACCACAATTGTCATTTTAGCACTTTTAGCCACACTGCATCATTTTTACCTGCTGTGTAGTATTCCACTATCCCTGCAGGGCATTTAGGCTTCTCGTTTCCATATAGTACGCTGTGATGATCACATTTGTCTGCACAGCTGCAGGCCCGTTTGCAAACCATGGACTGATTGCCTAGAAACTGAACCACAGCTCGCAGGAGTCCTGCCTGCTTCTCCGGTTCGCTTGTTGTTAACGTCTTAAAATAGTGCATCCTTTTGCCAGTGTTAACGAAGCAGCGCAGATGCTGGCCTGTCAGCTCAGCCCAACCGTGGTTCAGGCCTCCTCGATTTCTCTCTGTCGGGTGCAGCACCCACCCAGGGCCCCGCATCGTGCTCTGGCCCCATCTCTCAGGCTCCTGCCGGCCTCGGGTTTCCCAGGCTGGCCTGTTTTCGGGAGGGCAGATCGGGTGCTCTGCTAGTGTGCGTGTCACGGGGTTGGACGCCATCACATGGTGTCGCAGCGTGGCCCAGCACTGTCACTGTCGACCTTGGCCACCTGCTAAGGTCGTGCTGCTCAGTGCTCCCCACTGCTCCCCACTGCTCCCCACTACAGAGTTACTTATTCATTCCCCCAGCTTCAGAAGAAAATCATTACAGGCAGTCTGCACTTAGGGAGCAGGCGCTCACGCTCCCCACCGCGTGTTCTGTGCTGCCTTGCCTTTTCTTTTCTCTTCTTTCTTGCCTTCCTACCTCCTTTCTGACAGTCTCCATATGTAGTTCAAGCTGATCTTGAACTCACCATGTAGCCCAGGCTGGTCTTAAACTCACTGTTATCCTCCTGCCTCCGCCTCCGGAGTGCTGGGATTACAGGTGTCCACCATCATGTACAGCTATTTTTTAATTTTCAAAAGATATAAAAAGGGTGGAATTCCATAATCGAGTATATGACTAGCCCTCTCAAAGCCCTGGGGTAAAATAAGAAACAGACTACTTGGGAGGCTGAGGCAGGAGAATTACTTTTATCCAAGAAGCCAGCCTGGGCAACATAGCTAGACCCTGTTTCAGAAAGCAGACACAGACACAAAAACCTGCTGGGCACTGTGGTGCACGCCTGTAATCTGAGCACTTTGGGAGACTGAGGCAGGAGGAGGACAAGTTTGAATCCAGCCTGGGCAGTTTAGCAATTTAGCAAGACCTTGTTTTAAAATTTTTAAAATGGGTGTGGTGGCACATACCTGTAATCCCAGCACTCGGCAGACTGAGGCAGGAGGATTGTTGCGAGTTTGAGACCAGCCTGGGTTACAGAGAGCTCAAGGCCAGCCTGAACTGCATATCGAGACCCTGACTCAAAAAAATAAAATAAAATAAAAATTTTAGAAGGGCCGGGACATAGCGCAGCGTGAAGATCCGTAGTACCAGAAGGAAAACAAAAACCCAGCCATCGTTCCAGTGCCTCGG
>RJWM01044297.1:0-13339 GCA_004363535.1 Dasyprocta punctata | reverse complement strand
TAAGCTCATAGTATTTTGCTAAAATATAGTGTTTGCAATAGTAATGCACACAAAACTTTGCAAAATATATGACATATAACAATAATTTTCTGTAATAGAGCATAGGAGATTAACTTGTAGGACAAAATAGAACTCAACATCAATTGAACCTTAAATTTTTATCAATTTGAATTCCATTAAAAAACATTTAAGTTGTTTACATTAATGAATGCCATTACAATTAAAAGTGTAAGCAAGTTAGAAGAGGAATAATTTTAAAATCTTCAGAAAATAGTTATTTTCAAAGATACAAGTACTAAATACATGACATCAGTTTATGCTCACTTTAATTTTAAAATCGCCATATTCATAACATGTTTTAATTTATCAGAAATGATTTACAAATAATTTCTTATTGTTCCAGTATGTCCTGTAGCCCACTGTCATATGCAGTGAGAAGAATGTAGTTGCTGTTTTTAGACAGATTTGTGTTTAATAACACCTTTGTAAATTTCCAGGTTTGTAAATTTTATTAATTTACTTAATTTGAATTTGAGATTTTATTTGCAATCATAGTAATTATATTGAATATCTTTTAATATCAACTTGTAGATTATATGTGGCTTAATTTGGGTCTCTGGCAAGGTTCACCTATAAGGAGTTGATCATTAGGTAATTCTTAGACTGGTTCCATCTTACAAAACGCACTAGAAAAATTATACATTTTGATTTGTTTACACAAAATGTACAACACACTCATTGCACTTACACTGGCTGCTTCTTTGTCAATTAGCCTGAATTAGTGAGGATTACTGGTTTGCTATAGTTTGAAATGTACATCATAGATGGATTAGATCTCAAATGTCACCTGAAAGTCTCATATTTTTGGAAGAATATTGGCTCATAGGGGGCTAATGCTGTGCTTTCTTCTAATGAGTTTGTAGTCATGTGTGTCATTGGGAAATCAGAGGAGGCAAGTCACTATTGGCATGACCTGGAAGGATATACGCTTGTCCCTGTCACTACCCTTCTTTTTCTGCATCCTGGATGCCATGAGGGGAGGAGCTTTCCTGCACCATGCCCTTTCACCATGTAATTTTTTCCTTGGAGTCTGATAACCCTGCACAAAAATTTCAAAATTGTGAACCAAATAAAAACTGTCCTTAAACCTGTGCTCCAGAGGATCTGAACTCCTCACAACCAGTTGCAATGTTTGGGTGATGTCGCACTCTGTGGTGTGCTCCGCCTAGCCACCTGGGTCCCAGAGGTTCCGACCCCAACCAATAAGGCAGAAGGTCCAGCAACACACTCCAGAAGTGCGCCCTCACTGGCTGCACAGAGGATCAAGCCCTACCCAGTCCAGTGTCTCAGCGCAATCCATTAGGGGAATGCCCAGCCAGCCTCAAAGTATACAGATTTGCTGAGCCCAGCTCAACCCAGAGTCCCAGAGCTGCTCACCAGAGAGTGGGCAGCATAGCTGCAAGGCCTTAGAGAACTTGAGCTCTGACCATCAGAGCACAAGGTGTGAGCTCCATTGTTCAGAGGTGCGGCTGCCCTACAGGTCCTAGAGGTTGTGAACACACCCAACAAGGAGCAAGGCTCTGGCATGATATGCCTGGGATTTGCCCAGGCTTGCTCTGCACTCCAGAGGCTCTGAACTCCTTGCAGCCAGATGGAAGGTCCTGGTTATGCCACACTCTAGGGTGGGCTCTGTCTAGCTGTCTGTGTCCCAGAGGTTCCAAACTCCACATAACCAGTCTGAAGTTCCAGTGACACACCCCAGGGGTGCATGTCTGCTAGCCACATGAGTCGTGGGGGTTCTGAATGCTTCACAGCCACATTCTAGGCCCAGCAACAAGTTCCAGGGGTGGGACCCTGCTAGCTACAGGGAGGATACAAACTCTGTCCAGCCCAGCATCCCAGAGCAACCTAACAAAGTAAATCAGGGGAACACATGGCTACTCTCACAGACCACAGAACACAAGGTCCAGTGCCATAATCTGGGGGTGTGCCCTGGCTAGTCATGGGGATACTGGAGGATTAAATCTCTACCCAGCACAGTGTTCCAGTGCAATCCATCGAGAGGCTGCCTGGCCAGCCACACAGGTCCCAGAAGGAAATGACAAAATAAAAGACCATGAGGGAGTCTCAAGCCCCAAGCCCTCTCTGAGAACAAACTCGAGAGACATTGAAATGGAATACACTGGGAGTCACACAACTGAACTGTCTGAAATGATAGCAAATGAAGTAAAGAAACAACTCCATGAAGCTATAGAGAAACTCCAATCAGAAATAATCTGTCAGCTAAAAGATGAAATGACAATCATTATGAAAGAAATGCTGTGTGTATCTAAAGAAGATCAAGATAAAAAAAGAACATAAGAAAATGATGGAAACTCTGAGTGAACAATATAAGACACAAATAGAGTGCATGAAACAGATTCAAAGGGAAATTCAGGAAATGAAAAATTCCATGGAAACTTGGCAAAACCACTTGAATGAAGCTGAAGATAGAATCTCAGACCTTGAGGACAGCATGGAAGCTTATGATCATGAAAGAAAAGATCTCTTAAAAATAACAAATAATCAGGAAACAACAATTCGACAGCTGCAAGATGATGCCAAGAGAAATAATTAATTAATAAGCATCAGTGTAAAAGCAGGGATCCATACTAATGATCTGCAAAGACTCTTTGCAGAAATTATAGCAGAAAATTTTCCAAATAGGGGAAGAGAATCTGATATGCAGGTAAGTGAGGCATACAGAACCCCAATTAACCACAACCAAAATAAATCTTCACTCAGACATACAATAATTAGGGTATCAGAAATACAGCACAAGAACAAAATACTAAAAGCTGTCAGAGAAAAGAAACAGATCACCTATAAAGGAAAGCCTATCAGAATCATGGCAGACTTCTCAACACAAAACTTTAAGTCAAGAAGAGCTTGGAGTGAAGCATTTCAAATCCTGAAAAAAAAAAAACAACTTTCAACCCATATTGATGTATCCTGCAAAACTATCTTTCAAAATTGATGGAGAAATAAGATACTTTCATGAGAAAGAACCACTGATGAAATTTATGGCCACCAAACCAACTCTACAAAGAATACTGAAAGACACTCTAGAAAGAGACAAAGATAGTTACAATCTTAAGAGTGACAACAAAAGGAAGTCACTAAGCCAGGTGAATAATTAAACAGAAAATGTAGAAAACCAACAACAGAAAGATATCATGACAGGAATGAGTTAGTACATATCAGTTATATCAATCAATGTAAATGGTCTCAACTCACCAATAAAAAGAAACAGACTGGCAGAGTAGGTTAAGAAACAAAATCCAACAATATGCTCTGTACAAGAAACACATTTCACTTAAAAGGAAATTCACAGACTAAAAATCAAAGACTAGAAAACAATACTCCATTCAACAGGAACCTAGAAGAAAGCAGGGGTGTCTATTATGTTTGCTGACAACACGAACTTCAAACCGAAAATGATCAAAAGAGATAAAGAAGGTCACTACATACCTTCAAGAAGAAGAGATTACAATCATAAATATATATGCACCAAATATGGGAGGACCCAACTATATAAAATAATTCTTAATAGACATGAAAAACCAAATAAACAATAATACAGTTTTAACAGGGGATCTTAGCATCCCATTGTCACAGAGAGACAGAGCAACCAAACAAAAAATCACCAAAGAAATAACAGAACAGAATCAAACTCATGAACAAATGGACCTAGTGGGTGTGTACCGAGTGTTCCACCCATCAATATCAGAATACACATTCTTCTCAGCTGCACGTAAGTCATTCTCTAAAATAGATCATATACTTGTCCACAAAACATGCTTAAGTAAATGCAAAGGAACTGAAATAATTCCATGCATATTATCTGATCATTGTGCAGTAAAATTGGAAATGAATGACAAAAAAACCTACAAGAACCCCATAAACACATGGAAATTAAATAATACTCTCCTAAACAATCAATGGGTCACAGAAGAAATTCAAGAAGAAATCAAACAATGTCTACAATTGAATGAAAATGCAAATACAAATTACTGGAACCTGTGGGACACCATGAAAGCAGTCCTCAGAGGGAAATTTATAGCACTAAACTCCCACATCAGAAAAATGGAAAGAACACACATAAACAACCTAATGAAGCACCTCAAACTTCTAGAAAAAGAAGAGAAAGTCAAATCCAAAGCCCAAAGAAGGGACAAAATTATAAAAATCAGAGCAGAAATTAATGCAATTGAAACTAAGAAAAAATAGAAAGAATTAATAAATCAGAGTTGGTTCTTTGAAAGAGTAAATAGAATTGGTAAACCTAATGCTGCACCTCAAACTTCAAGAAAAAGAAGAGCAAGTCAAGTCCAAAGCCCAAAGGAGGGAGGAAATTATCAAGACCAGAGCAGAAATTAATGCAATTGAAACTAAGAAAACAATACAAAGAATTAATGAATTGAAGATTGGTTTTTGGAAAGAGTAAATAAAATTGATAAACCCCTAGCAAACCTTATCAAAAAGAGGAAAGAAAAAACAGATTCAGGCATTAAGAAATGAAAAGGGTGAAATCACTACCCTGTGGAAATACAGAAGATAAACAATACCTACTTCGAAAAACTTTACTCACATAGATTTGATAACACAGAAGAAATGGACAGATTCCTAGAAACCTATGAATTACCAAAGCTGAATCAAGAAGATGTAAAACTGCTGAATAATCAAATTTCAGCTAATGAAATTGAAAATGTAATTAGAACTTTACCAACAAAGAAAAGCCCAGGTTAAGATGGATTCACTGCTGAATTCTACAAGAAATTTAGGGAAGACTTAATGCCAACACTCCTCAAACACTTCAATGAAATTGAAAGGGAAGTAAGTCTCCCTAACTCATTCCTGGAAACAAGTATTACCCTAATACCAAAACAAGAGAAAGACCCAACGAAAAAAGAAAATTGCAGGGCAGTCTCCCTAATGAACATAGACACAAAAATCCTTAATAAAATACTGGCAAATAGAATACAGAAAGTTATCAAGAAAATTATACACCATGATCAAGTGGGATTCATCCAGGGAATACAGGGCTGTTTCAACATACGCAAATCAATAAATGTAGTATACCATATCAACAGGGCCAAGCACGAAAACCACATGATAATTTCAATAGATGCAGAAAAAGCTTTTGTCAAAATCCAGCATGCATTCATGATAAAAACCCTACAGAAAATCAGAATAGATGGTCTCTACCTCAGATTGATAAAAGCCATATATCATAAACCAACCATTGGCTGTTGGTTTATGATATATGGCTTTCTTACTAAATGGAGAAAAACTGAAAACTTTCAACCTAAAATCAGGAACAAGACAAGGATGTCCATTATCACCACTCCTATTCAATATAGTACTGGAAACATTATCCAGAGCAATTAGACAAGAGAAAGAAATAAAGGGAATAAGGATAAGAAAGGAAGAAGTAAAATTATCATTATTTGCAGATGACATGATACTCTACATAGAAGACCCTCAAAAATCCATTAAAAGACTTCTAGATGTAATAACCAAACTCAGTAATGTTGCTGGATACAAGGTCAACCCTCAAAAATCAATAGCATTCCTGTACACAAATAACCAAGTCACTGACAGAGAAATCAGGGAAATCACACCCCTTACTATAACACCCCAAAAAATGAAATACTTAGGAATCAATCTAACAAAGGAAGTAAAAGATCTATACAGTGAAAATTACATTACTCTGAATAAGGAAATCGAAGATGATTTCAGAAAATGGAAAGATATGCCCTGTTCATGCATAGGAAGAATAAACATAGTGAAAATCGTCATTCTCCCAAAATTGTTATACAGATTTAATGCAATCCCAATCAAAATACCACTTGCATACCTCACGGTGTTAGAGAAAGCATTCCTGAAATTCATCTGGAACCAGAAGAGACCTAGAATAGCAAAGGCAATTCTGGGCAACAAAAGTAAGGAAGGAGGCATCACAGTCTCTGACTTGAAATTATATTACAAAGCTACTGTGATAAAATCAGCATGGTACTGGAATCAAAACAGACCTGAAGATCAGTGGAATAGATTAGCAGATACAGCCACAACTACAAACACACTCAGCCTCCTCATCTTTGACAAAGGGGCCAAACATGTACATTGGAAGAAAGATAGCCTCTTTAACAAATGATGCTGGAAAAACTGGTTTTCTATATGCTGTAAACTAAAACTAGATCCATGTTTATCACCATGCACTAAAATAAAGTCAAAATGGATCAAAGATCTGAATAGCAAAACAGAACACTAAACTTGCTGGAAGACAAAGTAGGTAAAAATTTTGAGGACATAGGAGTAGGCAGAGAGTTCATGAACAAAAATCAAATTGCATGGGAAACTCTTCCCAGAATCAACAACTGGGATCTCATCTTACTAAAAAGTTTTTGCATGTCAAAGGAAATCTCCAACAGAGTGAAAAGAAAACCCATGAACTGGGAAAATATCTTAGTCGATTGTCCATCAGACAAAGGACTTCTATGTAAAACATATAAAGAATTAAAAGAAATCAGGCCCCTACAATTCAAGGACCCAATCCAAAAATGGGCATCTGACATGAATACACACTTCTCAGAGAAATAAATACAAATGGCAAATAAACATATGAAAAAATGCTCACTATCAATGGTCATTCGGGCAATGCAAATTAAAACAACACAGAGATTCCAACTCATTCCAGAAAGAATGTCCAAGATTAAAAGTCAACCCACAACAGATGCTGGAGGGGCTGTGCGGAAAAAGGAACTCTTCTCCATTGTTGGTGGGAGTGTAGGCTGGTGCAACCACAGTGAAAGTCAGTGTGGAGATTCCTCAAGAAGCTAGGATTAGAGATCCCATTTGATCCAGCTATCCTGCTTCTGGGCATTTTCCCAGAAGAACTGAAAACATCATACCACAGTGATATTTGTGCACCCGTGTTTATAGCAACCCAATTTGTAACAGCCAAATCTTGGAAACAACCCAAGTGCCCATCAATCAAGGAATGAATAAAAAACTTGTGGTAATTTTATACAATGGAGTATTCACTCAGCTACCAAGAAAGATTGCATTGAGACTCTTATAAGTAAATGGACACAACTTGAGACCATAGTCATAAGTGACATAAATCAAACCCCCATGTGCAAATACCATATTGTCTCCCTAATGTAAGAAGCTGCAAATGTATATATGATCCAAAATCTACAATAAATACTGTGTAAGGGTAAAAAACTGCTCAAAGAGCAAAAGTAGTTGGGAAAAGGAAAAGGAGGAAAGAAGGAAGGGAAAAGAAAAAAGACATAAATCTGTATATATATATATATATATATATATATATATATGTAAGATAACTAAAATGACTATACTGCTGAATGTATTAGCTATTGAGAAAGATCAGTTAATACTCATATGATCAGATCAATTTTACATGTCTGTATCTGTTAATGTAAACAACCCTGTTGAAGGTAACGATATGCAATATTGCAACCATAGTCAAGTTCCTATCATCTTGTTTTGTCAACCCATAATGTTACTGTTTTGGATTTGCTTTTGTCATTTGTTTGTCTCCTTTGCTTTTTGTCTTTCTTGTATGTGTCTTTCTTCTCTTAAATAAAAAAAAAAGTCCCTTAAGTTGCAGGTGTCAGATATTTTATTCCAGCATCATGAAAGCCAACACAGATTAGAAGTGGACCTTTCTGGTGTTGGATAATATGAGCTCCCACCATAATTTGTCTATGGCAAGAGAATTCACTTTCATTTACCACTAACCATACTATGAATTAACTATGACTATGACAGACTCTGTCACTAATCTTTAGGTAGAAAACAACTCATATATATCAAATGGTTGTGAAATATCATTTTATTCTCTCAAAGATATTTTTCTTCTCAAATCATATAAAGGGAAACCAAAGAACTTACCTTTATTCACTTCTCAATGTTTCTGGTCATCTTTCATAGTTTCCATTTGCAGAGGTTAAAACCTGTCTATCTTCTCACATATCAAATTTTTATTGTTGTCTACTTTCCTTCTAAGGCTTTAACTATAGACCTTTCCTCTGATTTCACTGGCAGAAATATTTTAAATATACCCTCACATCGCAGCCCTTTTCACTTCTGCACAATCTCTGCCATACACATTTTCTTTCTTACTGTCACAAGAGATTAGGTAACTGTGCTCCAGTGTGAATATGTGAACCCACTCGCATACTGGATCAAATTCTCTTCTGCCAGTTCCAGGAGTTTCTGTCTTCATCTTGAATTATGAATTGAATTTACTCTTCCTTTACCTTCTGCTACTTTGATGTGCTGTGACGTTATTTCACTTCTGTGCCCTAATTTCTTTTCCAAAAGATTTTCTATGTTCAGGATCTCAACTTACTCTGTGCTTAATTTCTTTCTAATCATATTTTAAACCTGTCACTTCATTAAAACTAATCTTGTCAAGAATATCAACATACTCAACTTGACCCAACTTGCTAGTTTTCACTTTAACTGTTTTCTTTCTGTTTAGCATACAAGGCAGAGTTTATGGCTCTTTATGATTTAGTTTTGTGTCAATGATCGATTTGTTGTGTTTAGTGTTTAGAAAATGCCACCTGTTTCTGAAATTTTATACTAGAATGTTGAAGAAATTAGTCTCTCCAAACATGTATACTTTCACTTTAGGTGACAGTGAACTCATCTTTTTCATTAGCTTTAAAAACATTAAATTACTTACTACAAAAATCAAAGTCCTAAAGCCGGGCGTGGTGGCGCACGCCTTTAATCCCAGCACTCGGGAGGCTGAGGTAGGCGGAGTGTTGTGAGTTCGAGGCCGGCTTGGGCTACAACGCGAGTGCAAGGACGACCTGAGCTACACAGTGCGACCCTGCCTCAAAAAACCAGGGCCGGGAGTTTGGCTCAGCACCTTAAGCGCCTGCCCTGGCAGGCTCGAGGTTGTGAGTTCAATCCCCGGTGCCGAAAAAAAAAAAAAAAAAAATCAAAGTCCTATCTTATTATGTCCACATTCTTATGAATCAGAGTTTTTGTACATTGAACATTGCAGTTTATATAAGCATCTATTACTTTTTTTGCTTCTTCAGTCTACATCTTCTTCTCCTTATAAAATAACAGTACTATTCATTTTACTTCCTATATCCGAAACACTAGAAATAATCTTTGTGTTCTGTCCTTTTCATGGGATCACAATCCCAACCTTTTCTGCATAACTTTAAAAACAACTAAAAAAAGTCTATTCATGACTTATTCCAATGTGATTTTAGCTATTGACCTCTTTTACTTACCTGTTATGCTTATAGAGCTTCTGGATGGTTTGCCTTCCTTTTTTTCTTCCCTTTTTGTAGTCTGTTCCACATAGACTCAGGAATTCTCATTTTTAAACTCAAATCAGATCACATAATTTGCAAATTTCTCACACTTGAGCATGAAATATATTTCTTCCTTACTATGGTTTTCACAATTTTAAATAACCTGACTCCATATTATCATTTGCATTCATCTCTTACCACTTTTGCTTCCAAATCATAATCCCTTTTTGTGTATTATAGAACAAGCTAAGTGTTTTAGCTTCCCAGAGCCTAAAACTTTCCTGTGTCTAAAATATTTTTCACTTCAAGTTAAGTATAACTTACTTTCTCAAGTTTTCAAGATTCTCTCATTTTTTAACTCCATTTTTCCCCTAGGTTAATTCTTACCTTTGAATGGACTTATTTTGTAAAGAGTGGTTTTTATTATCCCAAAAATACTTTATATATTTCTTTTTATTTGTTTACTGAGTTACTTACTTTAGTCTAAATTGTAGTTATGAGGGCAGGATTCAGTGAAAACTGTATGTTATTATACATCTCCAGACTGAGAATGATGTCTGAATAGAGTATTTATATATAAAATATTTGTGTGGTACAATAATAAATGAAAATTAGCCAGCATATAAACAAGAAGGTAGATTATCTTAAGGTAAATTATGAATTAAATGAAAAAGGATTAGATAAGCTAGAATATGTCAAGAAATACATTATGTATTTCTTGATATGTGCATTTCAAATTCTGGCTGACCACTCCTGCTCTCTGTTCATTTTCCTAGTTTTTCCAAGTTTGTGCAGTGAAAAACAGGTCAGTGGCTTTCACCTCTATTGCTCTGCCTCTATTAGCTAAATAGTGTTTTAACATGGTTCCATTGCAAGGTCCAATTGAAGCTCTCTACACAACTAAGGTTTGTTTAAAATAGAAAAATTAAATTTGAAATGCAGAACCTGCACAGAAATATGCCTAATGACTGATGAATAAGATGGAAATGAAAAAGATGGAAATCTCACATTGCCTTTAGGAATTAGAGCAGATTTGTATATATTAAACATCAATTATATCAAAGACTATTAATCCCCTGAAAGTAAATTTCAAGAGCCCAATATGCCTTCTTTAACATATCTTGTTTTAAAGATGATAAATATTGTACAAGTATCCAGTGTATAATCCCATGATAACAGTTACAGTTAGAAAGGAGAAACTATATTGTAAGAAGTGAAAAAAAAAAAAGGAAAATTTCCTTGAAGACATAGGTGCAGGGAAAACTTTATGAACAAAACCCTGATCACACAGATGTTACAAAGAATTGACAACTGGGATTTTATCTTATTAAAACATTTTGCACAGCAAAAGAAATCACCAGCAGAGTGAAAAGAAGACACACAGAGTGGTAAAAATTTTTCCAGCTGTTCCTTATACAAAAGACTAACATCTAGAGTTTACAAATAACTCAAAAAAAATCAGACTCCTTCCAATTTAAAGACCCAGTTCAAACATGGGCATCCGAAATGAGTGCATACTCCTCAGATGAAAAAATACAAATGTCAAATAATATATGAAAAAGTGTTCAACATCACTGGTCATTCAAGGGATGCAAATTAAACCAATGCTGAGATTCCTTCTCACTCCAAAACAAATGGCTGTCATGAAGAAATCAACCAATAACAAATGCCAGAGTGGCTGTGGGGATAAAGGAACATTTCTCCATTATTGATGGAAGTGTAGACTGGTGCAACCACTGTGGAAATCAGTGTGGAGATTTCTCGAAAAACTAAAACTTGTGATTCCATTCGATGCAGTTATTCCTTCTTGATATCTTCCCAAAAGAATTAAAAGCATCATACCACAGTGATGTATACTCACCCATGTTTACAGCAGGAAAGTTTTTAATACCTGAGTCTTGGAAACAGCCCAAATAACTATGTACCAATAAATGGAAAAAAAGATGCAGTTTTTTTATGTAATGAAGTACTATGCATCATTAGAGGAGGATAAACTTGAAACATTTCTTTCTAGGTAAGTAGATGCATCTTGAGACCACACTCTTAAGTGAAATAAATAGGCCACATATGTAAATATCATATTGTTTCTCCACTGTTAGAAATCAAAAGTGTAAATAAGGATCAAAACGTATAATAGGTATTGTGGAATAGGAAGAAAATATTCATATGTGAAGGGGATCTATGGAGAAGGGTAGATAAGGAAGGAAAAAATGAGAAAAGAAGGAAAAAATGTAAACAAATCTTTTGTAAATAGGGAGAAGAAGAAGAGTTGATGGGAAGGGAGAGAAATGAGGAAAAAGAGGAATGAAGATATATCATGGACCGGTGCAAATTCCCTATGATGAATGTAATTACTATGTATACCTAAAATGTACCAATAAACTTAATTTAAAAAATAATTGCAGAATGGTGAAAACCAAGGAGAAACAAAAAAGTGGATCAGAATCCAGTAGAAAGTAGTCTGCAATGCTAAGCCAACAACCTTATGTGGAAGGGAAGTCAACTCCACAAGCAAACGTTAAGCCTTCAAAGGGCTAGAAGCAGACCCAGCTGTAGAAGAAACACTGTTCTCACAGGCTTCGAGTCCATTGCAGTGATGTGGTCTGGAAGTGACTTCTCCTGCCTTGCAAGCCACCTTTGAAGAAGAAATCTAATGAAATTCTGACCATATCTTGATATGGTATACCTGAGAAGCACCCTGGGAGAGGGCCTATTGTTTGGAACTAAGGTGTTTTGCAGACCGAAAAACAAAAATCACGAGTCTGGGTCCCTGGCAAAACCTCATATCCCTTCCTGGATGGGAGATGGACATGGGAGATTGTCATGAGAAGATAATGGTCAGTTTGATATGATCTGAGAAATTTAAGCAGCAGAACTCAAAATATGGAGGACAGAGTGGTAGTTACCTTCACATTCTGTGGGAACTGGCATATCCAATTCATGTGGTTCACTAAGGGGTTCAGGTATATGGAATTCCGAGATTGAGTCCAGCAATCAGATTGCTGAGTTCTCATTGTAGCTCACTTCCAGCACAGAACTCAGTGCTTTATTTACTTCTTCATTTTCTGATATATATGAGTATACATTGTGACTTGGACATTACCTTTGCCAGTAGATGAACAAAGTAGTAGGTGTCTAAAATTCATGAACACCTACCTGATCAGCAATCTGTGAAGCTAGTTGAGAATGAATAGCAGAAGCTCTGGATGCAATGGAAGTAAATACAGCCAAGGAGCAGAAAAGAACAGAAAGTAATTATTTCATGTAATACTAGAGGCAAACTAATACAAAAACAGATTTCTGAGCACAAACATTCAAGGGCCAGGAGCTATAGAATGATTTATTTCAAGCCCTGAAAGACAATACCTGCCTACCGAGATTGCTATGTCTACCAAAGCTTTACTTCAGAATCAAATGCACTCTAAGGATCTCCCAAGATGAGCATAACCTAAAGAAATACACCACCACTAGCCTAGCATTACAGAAGATCCTTAAATGAATCCTACACACAGAAGAGGAATATTAACAACTGTGAGAGCATAGAAAGCAATAAGCCTCAACCAAAGATTAGACAAGCAAATCAGAATTTCAAAAGAGTAAAGCATTAGAACAGCAATGAAAGAAATTGTTACATACATTTCAAAAATAACACTGAAGGTAAGTGGACTCAATTCTGCAATTAAAACATCTCAATTGGTAGTTTGAATTAAAGACAAGACACAACTGTTCATGTGTAGAAGGAACACAACTCATCGTAATGGCATAAGTAGGATGATAGTGAAATAATGCAAATTGTTATACCAAGCAAATAGAATCCAAAATCTAGGAGTAGTTACACTGATATTCAATAAAGCAGAATTTAAGACAGTATTAGAAAAGATACAGTCAGTCACTACATATTAATAAAAAATACAATCCAGCTGAAAAATGTAACATCTATAAATATATATGCATTCAATGTTGGTGGACAAAGTTTTGTAGAACATTGCCAA